>JARWIR010000113.1:925000-1026799 GCA_029959085.1 Nemophila menziesii
ACTTTCAATTAGAATGTGGCATGTATTTGTACCCTATAACAAATTCTTTAAAAAAAAATACAAAACTGAATGACTAAGACCGAACTGACGACTTTTTGGGTAGTTGCGAGATATAAGAAAAACATCTCCTTTAGTTTAGGATTTTCTAGACTTAGTAGTGATGCTAAGTAGTTTTGTAAAGCCTCAAAGGCTTGTTGGAAACAATATGTACACTAAAAGTCTGTAGGATTGTGCAAGACTCTGATGATTGAAACACACGTTTATGATGATTTTAATGTGAATATGTTGAAAGCCACAAACTTTCTTGCTAATAATTGGATCTCTATGATAAATCTCAGTGGTTATAAATTGATGATAGATTTAATATTATCTGTATAGATCTCGATACTTGATCATAAAACCCAATAACTTGTCTGAGGTCACATGAAGTCACATTTATCCGGATTTAGAAGAATTCCAACCCTCCGCATGATAGAGTTAGGGTTCAACTAGATACACCGGGCACGTGTCTCAAGGTATAAATATTGACTAGTATGTCATAATCATAGAGTTCCACACTTTACTAAATTGGACTTTTAATACCTCATTGACTAGGCATTGGTATGTTGCACCAACATTATTTAAACCAATAGACATTACACAATAATATCCAACGCCCTATTTTATGGTGAATACAATTTTTCTTTTTCTTTAGGGGTCATTTGGATCCATTTGTATCTTTTAAATGTGCCCATGAACATTAAGACCTTGTGATCGGCCGTAGCTTTGACCACTTAATGGATTTTAGGAAAAAACATAAGGAGTCTTTTGGGAATGCTTTGTTTATGTTCATAAAATTGATGTGAAAAAATAAATTACCATTTTACTTTGCTAAAAATAGGATTAACAAAATGTTCAGTATAGGTTAACTTGTATACATGGCTTCTTGAAGAAGTCACTGAAGCTCTTACTTAATTAATGAATTCCTACTTAGTGGAGAACGTTAGACACTTTAGCAGTATTGGACGGGTACTTGAACCATACTAAGTTTGTGTACCATGAGATTTTTGTTAGTGTAAACCATTTCCTTCTTTTACCAAGTGAACATGTCACTATGAAACTCTAACGTATGCTTAAGAAAGGCCTTCTGGTCAATGTTGAGAAGTCTGCCTACTAGGACCTTTTAATCGAATTTGTCTTGAGGATGCCCACTAGTTTTTATGTTGACCTAGTTTCACCCAAGTCTTGTCATTATGAATGTTGATTGAGCATACCTCGGTATCAGTATCAAGTTGTTTCAATTTAATATCGACAACAGATCTGGGTGTACTATAGCAAACTTCCTTCGTCTTTACACATGCAATTGCAAGGAAAATTTCATATAATGATCTATTTTATTGATATGGCATGGATCATTATTCAAATTAGGACTAGAAAATGGTTTATTTCATCTACTTATAGAGAGGAAAGTTGAACTTGGGCATCAACAAAAACTTTTGTTGTTGAGATTTTCACTATTGGATCCTAATGATGCAAGGATATCTTGTTGGATAACTTCCTCGAAAATTCCTAAGAGGGTTGGATCTGGATGTTGGAATGATATAGCGATGATAATCCATCTACCACTATTAATGAATGTACTCTTTTAATGGGTTGCACGTATTCCTCCATAGCTAGACTAGTTGATGAACTCCCCATTACCTAGTGTATAATGCCCCTTTACCAATGTCTGGTTAGAAATATCTTGATCTCTTAGTGAGTAAATTTAAGGAACTATAACATTGTTACAGACATTTCCAAATCAATAGTGCAAAAACATGTTTTCTCCAAGAATGAGTTAGAGGGACGCCTCATGATTACTTGGATCAACCCTTTTGCTACATGTACGAACCCCCATGAACAAAACTCCTAAAGATACTATGATGATCAAGTCATTGAAGATTTATGATGGATCCTTCATACATGAATATGATGGAGAGGGAAAACTTGTAAATAATTGAAGTGTAAAGATAGTGAAAATAGTAGGTACCTTCACCAAATTAAAATGGATAACTAATTATAAACCCTTTGTAAAACTGTTGGACAATCACCAAATATATGAATATATGTTAATAGTGAATATCATTCCTGGTGATCTTTGTATAACATTCACCTGATTTGACCAACGATCAAGGTGGCTTGACTAATATCAAGGTTGTATGGATGAATCACGTGTGTGCCTAACTTCTTGTTGTTACCGTCCAAATTGATTGAGTCTATGAAATTTGGAGATGTAGTTGTGAATGACACCACATTATAGTTTATCTTGTACGATATGTATAACAAGGATGTTATTGGGGTATTAGGATAAGCAATCGTATGACTAAGGTGTGGTATACACTTGAGGCGTGCTTAAGTGCCTGAGATAGTAACGAGTATGGCTATTAGGGGTAAAGATATCGAGGAACAATGTTTGGTCGTTTTAATACTTGGGATCCTTTATTTGAGAATAACACTCGAGTGACATTATCATATAGGCACTTGAGTACTTATATATTATGATTCCCCTGTTTCTGCCACCCATTGTTGTGACCCATTACCACTCACAACCACAATAGGAGTGGGATTAAAATAAACAATATATGGATTTGTACGACTAGAATGGTATATACTCCTAAATGTATGGATATGTATTACCTAAAGTGTATTTTGTACTATTGATTCACAGTTACATACTAATGAAGTAGGATTCCATAATATGAGATCATGGTTATGTACTATTGGAGAAGTGTTATATACTCTAAATTATATTGATCTATATTATTAAAGAATAATCTATGACTATTAGAATAAACCTCATTACTACTACCGGAGAATGATTTTCTACTATTGGAGAATGATTATATACTATTAGTATTGGATTATGATTGTGTACTACTTTAATAAGATTTTATACTACTAAAATAAGATATTATACAATCCATTATTGATTTTATATTACTTCATATAATTCTTAAAATTAGTAAAAGTATGGAATATACAACAACTAGGTGCATATATCCATCGTAGATGTGTTTTTTTCCAGTTTTCTTTGTCTTAATATACTTTGTTTATAGTCGACATAGTTATGTCTCTGGCTTGAGCTTCGAAGGAAACTTGTCGGCACGGTGCTTTCTTATCGGGGTTAATGGGGTATAGGTAAGATGGATTGGAAAAATAAACATAAATAGTTTGTAGATTTTTTTTTTTGTAAAAACGAAGGTATTTAGGGATAGTTTAAAGGAATAATTACCTAAATATAGAGATTTTACTCATCAATTATTACAAAGTATGACTTTAACACTCGCTGATCAAAACATAAAGTATATATGAACTAAGTGTTGAAATATATAAACTTTTTTAACCCCATAATTACTTTAATTTTTTAAAACTAAAATACACCTTTTTAATTTTAACTTCCATCTATAGAAAATCTATATTATTAAACCATTTTTTGGATTGTGCTTCTATAAAATATGAATCATGTATAATTACTTTAATTTGAAAAACTAAAATACACCATTTCAATTTAAAACTTCCATTTACAGAAGATCAACATTCTTAAACTATTTTTTGGGTTGTGATTTTGTATAATATAAATTATGGATTTTTGTGGCCAGGGTTATCAATTTTGATTTTACCACCAACAAAATATACACTTGATCTCCAAAAATGCACACCCCGCGCAATCAATACCCCCTATTAATACACCTTTTTTTGTCATTTTTTATTATATTTATTTGGAAAATCAAATTGAACTTCCATTTTAATGAAACTCTTGTGAGTTTCCTACATGGTTAGGGAGGGGTGAAGGTTTGTGGATGGAGGGGTGTGGTAGGGGTGATATTTGTTTAAAATTTTAAGGGTGAATTTCCTATAGGGTCTTGGAAACCATCTTAGTGCCACAAAGCAACCATCCCATTCCTCTCTCCTCCAAGGATGCCTTTAAGATACCAATTGTCATTACTATCATTATAGTATATATAAGACAAAAAAAGATTCTTCTTTCTCATTCATTATCATTTTTCTCTCTTCTTCGTTACCATTAATCTCTCTACTCCTTTATCATTTTTTCTCTCTCCTTCTTCATTAAGTATCAATCCAACCACAACCACCGACCACAACCACCGACCATCTCCGATCACCGCCGACCACCGACGGCATAAGTACTGAGTTGCGTAGGGAAAAAGGTACTGAGTATGGAAAAAGTTACTGAGTCGCCGAGAACAGTTACTGAGTTACCGTAAAAAGTTTCTGAGTATTCGTGAGTTTTACTGAGTATCTGGGAAATTTCTGAGTATGCTAAGTAACTTTGCTGAGTAGTGGAAAAAATTTATTGAGTTTTTGGGATTTTTACTGAGTCTTTAGTGAAAAGTTGTTGAGTTTTATTATTTTCTTTAATTAAAAATTATTTATATATAAAAAAATTACTCAAATTATTACAAGTATGCTAAAAAGAAAAAAAAATTGAAAATTTAATAATTTAAATAACTAATTACATTACAATAACAGAAAAAGATATAATTTCTATTACAACTCCACTTGAAAAGTGCTGAGTATGAGTATTGCAGAAAGAAAAAAAAAAGGAAATAACTAATTCGAATAGCTGTAGCTGATTAGTCTTCACCCATATAATCTCCTCAACACGTTTATACCCCCACAACTCCAAACTACAATAACATAAGGGATTAAAAACGTTAACCCCATAACATAAATGACTAAATTGCAAAACAAAAACATACCATTCACGTCCAAGCTCCATAGCACGATCAGTAACCCAAAAGCTGGGTTGTAAATTACATAATTGCCTATGTAGAGGAACAAAAGATATATCATCCAGCCAGACTGGAAAAAACAACAATGCCAAAAATTGGCAGATCAGACAAATAAGAAGAATAAGACAATATAGAAGTCAATAAATGTAGCACACTTTTTATACTTTCCATATACAATCTCTCGACGACCAAGCATTGGGTTATTAGGATTTTTCTCTACCAGCATTCTGGAATAACAAAAAAAAATTGTCGTGTTCACATCAATATCAATCCAAAAGTGAAAGTAATTTAATATCTTCTTATGTTAAACCTCAAAAGTAATTTAATTCAAGCTAGTAAAATGTTCTTTTTGCATTTCTTCTTGTGTTTTAACTCCAAAAGTAATCATTAGTTATTGGAATAGACATCATAATGATGCTAAGGGTTTTTGAAATATATAAACCCTGCTCATCAATAAAGTTAATTGGATATCATGAGTATAATTCATCACTTGAATACATAAACATCAGAAAGCGTATGTAAATATAGCTAAACAAATAGGCTCCCGCAAGATCTGGTCGAGCTGAGTGCGAAGAATGAGATTCATGACCTCACCAAATCGGAGCCATGTATTCAGATCTGGACACCTGAATAAGAAGTCGTTGTAGAAGAAGGCCAAGCTCCAAAAAAATACAAACAGCATAGAGATCTCATCGTGAGTCTTCTCCAGCAACCATGGCATCGAGCTCCATGGTCTTTTTCTCTCGGTTGCTTCGTCTTCTTTACACCGAATGCCCGAAGCTCCACTCGACCGGATTCCTAGAGAAGAAGGTCAAGATTCAAACCCTAGAGGTTTTTGGAAAAAGCTGAAAAAAGCTGTGTGATATGAAATTAAGAGGAGAGAGAAGAGAGGAGAGAGGGAGAGTGTTTAGGATTTTAATTGTTTTTTGATTAAAAAAAAGTAGTATATATAGGACAATAAAAAACAAAAAGGGGTAAAAAAATAATTAGAATTTTGGAATACAGTGTTAATTTTTTGTTTATGCCCTCTAATAAGAAGAGAATGTGAGTCTGGTCTTGTTGGGTTTTTGGGGGGGTGTCTTCAAGACCCTTTGGGTAACTTTCTCAAATTTTAAAGGTATACTTTTAAAAGAGATAAGAAAAGAGAAGAAGATATAGTGAATTTTTAAAATGGGTAATTTGGTAATTGTATAAGTTCATATATATGCATATATATATATATATATATATATCAATAGTAACTTTTAAAAAGTATATGGAACGACCATCGATATTCAACTCTTCTATATTTTGATAAATGATCATAAAAGTGATTTATTTGGCGGTAATGAATTTTGACAATGAATATTATGATAATAATCGATTTTTGAGTGATATGTATTTGAGATTATGAATCGGTATCTATTAATAAATATTCCTATAATTAAATAGTAAATTATTTGAATAATTTGTCTTTTTTGGTGTGTAATATTCATAAACTAGAAAAAAACATTTATTATACATTTTGATTTAGTAAAGTCCTACCTAGCCTATTAAGTTTTCACTTCAAATATTTACAATAGTATCAACTTTAAGACAATGTATATGTCCACACATGCTCGACCCAATAGGTAGGCCAACAATGCCATCACCTAAGGGCCCAGAGTTGGAGAGGCCCAAACATAAAGAAATTTAAATATAACATAAGTAAATTATGCTAAAAAAACATAATAAGGTATTCAGATATGGTGGAAACAAAGAAACTGGAAGGTTTTTACTTTGACTCATTGAACAAGTTTTGATATGAAAAAAAGACTCATAAAACAAACAAAAGTGTTAGACATTTTTATTTTGTAAGATATATTTACAAACTTATAAATATTAGATTTATCTCCGTTATTTATTTATATTTTTTAAAACCAAAGGATTTTTTTTAATCTAACATATTTCCAAGAAAGATCGTGTCAATTTTTTTATTGAAAATACATTTTTTTACCTTGTGTAAAAAATTAATTCGTTCTCAAGTAATATTTAGTTAGGTATATTTATCTTAAACTAACTAGACAATATAGAAGAACACAAATTGATAGGTCAAATATGTTTAAATTTTTTTATGCAACACTTATTTACAAAGTATGTTTTTTTAAACACTCATATTTAACTTTACCGCAAACTTCATACAAATTAGATCCTTGAATTATTTATTTAAAGTAGGATATCAGTATTGAATTGACTAAATGACTATTAATGTATATGAATTCATATTTTTTTTATATATATTATATATGTGTGTGTGTTTGTGTGTGTGTTTGTGTGTATGTGTGTGTGTCTAATTATATTACAAACTAAACACATTAACCAAGTTTTCATTATTGAACATGTATGACTTTTATATGATGCAATAACATGACACGAAACTCTAAACTAACGTTGAATTTCTTTGAAAAAAATCATACTAACAAAATAAAGACTATATTTTGAGCAATATCTGAATCTTGTATTTCGCATAGGGGCACAAAAATGTAAGGAGGACCTGTGTCCACAAATAAAGTCAATTAAAATGATTAAAAAATAAATCTCATTTCAATGTGGACTATTGAGCTCAAATTTATAATATTCTATTTGGAATTGATTCGTTTTCTTACATTTACATGTGCAGAGGAGGAAGAAGAATAAGCATTACCTTACTTCTTGTTTTGGGTTTTGATTGTCAACTAGTATATTTTGAGATCATTGTGCGACTCTTTTATCGATACCTTTTGAAGTTGTACAAAGCCATGTAATCTTGAGTAAGTATTCAAGTTGTACTCAATTTAAGATCGTATATATAATAACTATGATATCACCTACCATAATTTTGTATACATGGATCAATATATTTGTTATCCAACCTATGCAATACGTGTTCGTAGAAAATGGATATTATATCAGGTCATAAAACTAGAAAAACTTATGGGATTACATTATTTCACAAAAATTTGTTAATCTCGGGTTGCCAAGTTTGACCTACCATTCTAAGTAATTTGTATGATTTAAGTATTTGTAACTATATATGTTGCATACATAAAGATTATAATACTAAATCAAAATTAAATGCTTATATACGAAATATAAACATATTATATTAAATGTCATAATAGTTTAGTGATCCGCAAATAGAAAAGTTAGTTACAACTTACAACTTCAAAATAAGTCAAGAAGTTATAAGGGTATAAAACTTTTTCGAATAGATAATTAAAAAACATTGTATTTTAATTTTATTTGTTTTCTTATAAGAGATAATATCTCAAAACATCAGTGGTTATCTTTCACTTAAGTTGTTATTTTCAATTTACTCTTGTAAGTTTTATATTCAATAAAGAAAAGATTTATTAATCTAATTCTTTCCTCATATATCAGAATTTTGTGTTGTTCGTAAAATCTTAAAGTATCACATTGGTGCTTTCGATTTATAACTTATAAGAATACTTAAAAAGCAATCGAGAAATTAATAGTTTGAAGACTGAATTGTAAGAGTAATACTGGAAAATGATAATTGTTTAGACACAACCTTCATAACAATTAACACAGAGAAGTTAAAGAAATAAAATTTAGTCTAATTATATCCTATTTGCCTAACATTCCTTACCTGGCTTAATGATAACAAATCACGTTTAACTATATTATAGTTTTCCTCATGATTGTAATATAGAATATCATTAGGAAGCATAATGATTATAAAAATGAAGTTACAGACGTTGTGAAACATGTATTTAAGACTCAAGGCATGAAGATTCAAATATACAAGAATTACTAAAAAGGTGGTTTTCAATATGTTTACAAATTGAGTCATGTAATTTGGAGAAATTAAAAAAAAAATAAAATAATAACAATATATGTTATTTTATTTCTTTTTGTTATAAAGCAAAGCAAAGAAAGAAAAATCAAAAAAAGGGCCTAGTGGGGATTGTAACTGGACCATTAGCTTTGTTGGGCTTTTGGGTCTTAGGTTCATATCATCTAGACCTGCCCAAACTTTTGTCTTTATTAATAAAACGTTGTATGTTATATTAATACAACGCAACTCCAAAATAAAACATCACAACCTTTGGCAAGCCACCTTTTCATTTTCTGTAAATAGTTGGCCAACTAAACCATTTTCTTCATTCATTTTTCTAAAGCATCAAGCACTAAAATTATAAGAGAGAGATAGAAAGAATCAACTTTATTGAGTTCGTTGAAATTCTTAAGAATTCGTTTGTCAGTTTCTTTTGAATAGTTTTGTCGTTGTATCCTGGAGGTTGAAGCCAACAAACATAAGACACATGTACGTGGCCTATATACCTTAAAGACATCGGATCCAATCCGAGCCTCGACAAGTAAAATTATTTATTTATTTACTTTAATTTTATTTCTGCATTAGTTTCTATATTGTTATATTGGTTTAAACAAATAAAACACAATAATTTAAGGTATTTATGATTCACGTTGTATATACCAAAAAACGTTTTCTTTTTGTTTATAAACTTTACTTTTGCAATAATAGATGGGTCTGTGTATACAAAACATGATAGTTACATTCTATTTCTTTTCTTCTATTCTGATTTCTAGGCTTGTGTATACATATTAGAAAATTACTCGCTTAACTATCATGTTCTGTGTATACAAAACATGATAGTTACATTCTATTTCTTTTCTTTTATTTTGATTTCTAGACTTGTGTATACATACTAGAAAATTACTCACTTAACTAACGTCAAATTTTTGCTTCATATGGGATATGGAGAAAAATACCGAACAAAGTGAAAATAATTAATTTTATGTTGTAATATTAGTGTGTTTTTTAGCAACTTACATTAATTTTGCTAATATCTGCATACTTGTCAAACTTAGTGGTTTGAAAATTTTCTGTTTGGAAAGTTTTTAATTGATTGAGATTCTCTTTTACGTGAATTGATTATATCTTTAATTTCTCTGATCCTCTACAACAAGAATATAAAAACTTGGTGTAATAACAAGAATATAAAAACTTGGGAAATTAAAATTAATTTAATCATTTGTCGTAAGAAATAATTAATTTTTGTGTACGTTGAAAAAACTTCAAACCTAGTTTTTTTGTGTGTTGTCTCTTAGTGCGAAAGGTTGAATAATTCATTTGATTTAATTATTTATAATATTTTGTTATCTTTGGTGATTGAAATGATGTCTACCAAGATAAACAATATGTCCTCAAATGATGGAATCGGTAACAACATACCATTGGCAAATTCACTTAGAACAAAAATTCATTTGTGGGACATGATCCCAGCTACTTTAGACCCGTTGAGGAGTCTAAGAGGTTAAATGGAAATGACTATCTGTGTAAAGGTATAGATTGCCGAAATTACAGAGAAAACGGTAAAGGCAATTCCATGAAAGGAAAACAAGGCCAAGCAGTCATGACTAAGATAAAATAAGATTTATTTACTAAAGTAGTTTCTGAAGTAAATTTGGTTGGCAATGCCAAAAACTTGTAGGTGGATACTGGGGCCACACAACATGTATGTTCAAGACATACAATGTTGCTGGGAATAGTCGTGGTGCGGAAGCTGGGCTGGACACCCATATATCAAAAAAAAGACATACAAAGTTGCAACTACTGAAGATACTTTATCAAAAGTAGCTGGATCTGGAATCGTTATTCTAATAATGACTTCTGGAAAAGAGTTGAGTCTCAATAACTTTCTCTATGTGCCTAACATTAGAAGGAATCTAGTTTCAGGTTCGTTATTGAGTGGGAATGGCTTCAAACTAGTATTTGAGTCTGGTAAATTTATTCTCACTAAAGGTGGGATATTTGTGGGAAAAGGGTACCTATGTGACGATTTATTTAAGATGAATGTAATGACCATAGTACCTACCAAAATGTGACCAAGAAAGTAATATATTCTTGGCTCACCTAATTTATGGCACAAAAGATTAGGAGATGTTAATTTTGGTTCATTAAATAAGTTAGTAAGCGCTGGGTTATTATCTAATGTGAACTTCAATTCTAAAAAGGAATGTGAAGTATGTGTTGAGTCAAAATTAACCAAAATCTCGCTTAAATATATAGAAAGGACTTTGGTACCTTTAGAGTTAATTCACAGTGACATTTGTTACTTAAAATTTGTGCATACTAGAAGTGGGAAAAAGTATTTTATAACTTTCATTGACGATTTCACAAGGTATTGCCAAATATATTCTTCGAAGTAAGGATGAGGCCTTAGAAGTATTTATGCAATACAAAACTGAAGTTGAGAATCAACTAAATAAAAAGATTAAAATCTTAGAACAGATAGGGGAGGAGAATATGTGTCTCCTTTTGAGGAGTTTTGATCTAAACATGGAATTATCCATCAAACCACGCCCCCTACTTGCCTCAACAAAACAGGATTGCTGAACACAAGAACCGCACGTTGAAGGAAATGATGAATGCGTTGCTGATTAACTCAGGGTTACCACAGAACTTGTGGGGAGAGGCCTTTCTCACCAATAAATCACATCCTCAACAAGGTACCACACAAGAAGGTAGATAAAACTCTTTACGAATTATGGAAAGGAAAACCACCTTCCTTCAAATACTTAAAAGTATGGGGATGCTTGGCAAAGGTAGCAATTCCTGCTCCTAAAATGGTCAAAATAGGACCAAAGACCATCGATTGCATATTTATTGGATATGCTCACAACAGTGTTGCATATAGATTCCTGGTACACAAATCCTGTCATGTTGCAATTCACGTCAATACGGTGATTGAATCAAGAAATGCACATTTCTTTGAAACAACCATTCCGTACAAGACCACACCAGAATTTGGTTCCTTGAAAAGAACACATGATGCAATTCAATAAGAGTAAGATCAAGAATCATCGCCAACTGAAAAACAAGATCAAGAATCATTGCCAAATGAAGGAGAATTAAGAAGAAGAAAGCGGATGAGAAACTCTACGTCTTTTGGTCCTAACTTTCTATCTTACATGCTAGATGACGAACCGTGAACATTCAAGGAGGCTATGTCAAACCTTGATGCCCTATAATGGAAAGAAGCGATAAATAGGGAGATAGATTCAATTATGCAAAACCATACATAGGAACAAGTGGATCTCCCTCCTGGGAATAAACTAAAAACCGATGGGTCTATTGAAAAATACAAGGCTCGCCTTGTTGTAAAAGGTTATAATAAAAAAGAAGGACTTGCCTATTTTGATACTTATCTCCCGTCACGAGAATATCATCCATTCGAATGTCAATCGCTATAGCTTCACTATACAAGATCGAAATACATCAAATGGATGTAAAAACAGCCTTCTGAAATGGAGAACTAAATGAAGAGATATATATGGAACAACCCTGAGTGTTACGTAGTTCCAGGTAAGGAGAAGAAAGTATGTAAGCTTGTTAAATCTTTATATGGTTGAAAACAGGCACCAAAGTAATGGCGTGACAATTTTGATAGATTCATGATCTCGAATAATTTCAAGATCAATGTATGTGACAAATGCGTTTATGTAAAACAAAATGAGATAGGATATGTCATTGTCTGTTTATATGTGGATGATATGTTAATCATTGGAAGTAACAATGATGTGATTACATTCACCAAAAGGATGCTTTCAAGAAAGTTTGACATGAAAGATCTAGGCCTTGCGGATGTTATTTTGGGTATCAAGATTCTCCGAACATCTGAAGGTATTATACTATCTCAGTCACACTATATTGAGAAGGTATTAAACAAATTTTGTAATGGCGACACAAATATCGCTAAGACACCTGTTGATGTAAATTTATATCTTGCTAAGAACACTGGTGATATGATCAACCGGGTGGAGTACTCTCAGATTATTGGGAGTCTCATGTACCTAACAAACTGCACTAGGCCAGATATAGCACATGCAGTAAGCAAGCTAAGTAGGTTTACACATAATCCAGGAAAGAACCACTGGATTGCTATTGTAAGAGTTCTAAGGTATCTTAGATACACAATAAACAAAGGGTTGTTGTACATGTGATATCCAACTGTACAGTTATGCAAACTGGATATCAGACTCCACCGACTCAAAATCCATAAGTGGATTTTTCTACATGTTAGGAGGAGCAGTCGTGTCTTGGAAATCCACTAAGCAAACGTGCATAGCTAGATCCAAATGGAATCTGAGATTATAGCTTTAGACAAAGCTGCTGAGGAAGCCAAGTGGCTTCGGAATTTTTTAGAGGATATTCCTAATTGGCCAAAGCCTGTGTCACCTATTTGCATACATTGCGATAGTCAAAGTGTCATTGGTAGGGCATTAAACGAAATGTATAGCGGTAAGTCAAGACACATACGTCGTAGACACAATCCCGTTAGACAACTGCTCTCAAACGGAGTTATCACAATTTATTACGTTCGATCAAAAGATAACATATCAGATCCACTGATCAAAGGTCTACAAAGAGAGCAAGTGCGAGTATCGTCAAGGAGAATGGGTCTTAAGCCTACGAAAGCTGAGTTGCCATGAGGGGAACTCTACCGAGCAGAGTGGAGATCCCACAATCTAGATTCAAAGGGAAAACTGAATCATGAAACTGCAACTTGGTGTGACGCACTGTGGGGAGACCTCCCCAAACCATTCCTAGGACAATATTAAACAATGCTAGTTGTAAAAGTGAAGGACAAGTTAAAATTTTAATGGTTCTTGTATCTTCGATATCATAAGATAGAGTAATGCAGAATAATCTCGACAAGAGACCACCTATATGAATAACATGGGTAGGATCGCCTTACGTGAATTTTTTAAAGGCGAAATTCTCCGACGGTTATTCATGAAATACCAGGAGTTGTCCAGGGCCGTAAATGGACACAACCGTGAGAACCAAATAATATTTGGAAGTATACTATATAATTTTTGTTGTCTTGGTTTATACAAAAGCTGAATAGTTCAAGACATCACGTTCACTAGTTAGCAAGTACATCTGATAGCTCTTACTACAGAAGGTTCAAGGCCAAAAGCTACCTTTCTCGATGTAGTATTCTTCTACGCTTCTCTCTCGCTCTCTCTCAAGTGTTTAGCATTCTTTTGCATAAAATTTTATGGTGGTTAGTCAATTTCCATTCATGTGGGGATTGTTGGACAAATGGGATTCCACCCAAGTGTTGACCATGTTTACGATGTTAGTCGGTAACTCAATTTAATGAAATGCTTCGGATATTAATATGTTTATTTAAGTTGTAAAGATTAACGTAATATATTCACTTGGTTAAAATCGTTTGAAATTGAATGAGAAATTGAGTCATGTAATTTGGAGAAATTAAAAGAAAAATAAATAATAACAATATATGTTTTTTTTTATAAATCAAATCAAAGAAAGAAAAAGAATAAGACCATTAGTTTTGTTGGGCTTTTGGGCCTTAGGTTCATATCATCTGGACCTGCTCAAACTTTTGTCTTTATTAAGTAAACGTTGTATGTTATGTTAATACAACGTAAGTCCAAAATGAAACATCACAACTTTTGGCAAGCCACCGTTTCATATTCTATAAATAGTTGGCCAACTAAACCATTTTCTTCATTCATTTTTCTAAAGCATCAAGCACTAAAATTATAAGAGAGAGATAGAAATAAGCATTTTTATCAAGTTTGTTGTAATTCTTAAGAATTCGTGTGTCAGATTCTTTTAAATAGTTTTGTCGTCGTATCCTGGAGGTTGAAGTCAGTAAACGTAAGACACATGTACGTGGCCTAAATATCTTAAAGACATCGGATCCAATCTGAACCTCGACAAGTAAAGTTATTTATTTATTTATTTACTTTTATTTTATTTCTGCATTAGTTTCTACATTTTTTTACCGGTTTAAACAAATAAAACACTACACAGAAAAGATTGAGAGAGAAGAACAAGAAATCATAGCCCAGAATCGCAGCACCTGTGAAGAACAGAGCATACAAAATGGAAAGCCTAGAGAGCGGTCAAGCAAGACGCCAATTGATAAACCACCACATGCAAAACCTCAATTAAAACAAAAGCCACCTCTGAGAAGAAGCAGACCCAAACCAGTAAACAAAGAAACGCAGATAAAAGAAAAGAGAGACAAAAAACAAAATTAAGTACAACGAAAGGGAATTAAAAGCATGGACCAATTTAAAAACAGAAAAGAGGGAAGACATGCACAGAATGGAAGGATCAAAGAAATCGAAAATCAAAGGGAAAAGAAGAAGTTGACTAAAGCAGAGCGCATGTTGACTTGAGAGAGAGAGAGAGAGAGAGAGAGAGAGAGAGAGAGAGAGAGAGAGAGAGAGAGAGAGAGAGAGAGAGAGAGAGAGAGAAAGAGAGAGAGAGTATGGGTCTAAAGTTCTCTACACATTGTATCGTACATGAATCTATTGAATAGAATATGGAGAATAATCACACGCGATAGACGTGAATGGAAGATATCAAAAAAACCTATAGCTCAAGTATAGATAAAAATAACATAATTTACTAGTCATTGTTTATCATGGTCTTACGACCTTCTTTGTAGAAGAAAAATGTTTACTCGATTAACTTAAGTGATATTTTGACGATATATGACTTTTATAGAGTCGGTCTTGAGGGTAGAGCGAAAATACGACTATTTCGGGTTCTTATTCTTTAATACTTTTAAAAGAAATTAATTTTTTTTTACATAAAAAGACCTTATTTTGTAATTTAGCTTTGATCTCATATTAGGAACAACCTTTGTTAATATCGATCCTGAACCTTCAAAAATACACAAATGATATCATGAAAAAAGAAAAAATTACTTAGATGACGTTTTTTTTTTCTGGTCGGATAGATGACGCTTTTAGAATATGCCAATTCATACTAGTCGTCTCATTGGTTTATGTTGGTTGTATGATGACATAAAGTTTTCAAGGGATTATCAACCGCCCACATGCACCTTTTGGTCTTGCTTTTATTTTGGTCGGACACATTTTGGTCTTGCATCGTTCTCTTATTTATCCGATTTTTCTTTTTCTTTTTTTTTTTTTTTTTTTTTTTGGACAAAGGATGGTGCCAAGGGCACCGAAAGAAAAAAGAAACAAATTAACCTATTCCTATTTTTTCTAGTCTAGCTGCTACATCAAAAATACTAAACATCGCGAGACGTCTAGAAATAGCCCCGTGTCTAGCTTCCTTTGCTAATTTATCCGCTTTGCCGTTGAGCTTCCGATTAATATGAAAAAAAGAGACCTGCCCAATTTCCCCGGCTTTACGAACAATTTTGCGAAGAATAGGTTGAAGATTCCAACGAGCTGCTGACACCTGCTTTATACCTTGAATAACTTCAAGGTTATCTGATAAAATAATCTTGTTCTTACTAATAAGATCACCTCCGAACTCAGTAGCTTTAAGGATTGCATATGCTTCTCCTTCTTCTATCGTATTACATTCTATGTCTCCACTGTATTCAAAGGTTTTGTTTCCTTGTTTGTCTATGCCAACAGTAGCAATTCCTGTAGGTTCCCATTTATTAGAGAAAGAAGTATCACAGTAGATTTTTATATCTGCTTCTTGATCTTCCAAGATTTGTGTTTCTTCTTCAAGATCTTTACTTGTTGTTTTTTGGTGTGTTGTCTTCTTCCAATCAATTCCATGAAGGTCTTGCATTAATTTTTCCGTTGCTATATTAATCCCTGTCCCATTGATTGCTATTCCTTCGTGTACTGCTTTCATTTTCCCTTTCCAGATGTTCCAAAGATTAATCATTATAATATCTTTGACTATGTTCTCTTCCCATCCTCCATCAGTAAAAGCTTTGATAATTTTCAAAAACCAGTCTTCAAATTTGTCTTCTAAGACTTCTGGGATTTTTATTTGGAGAGGTGACCCCGCCCAAATATCTTTGCATAAAGTGCAGCTTAATAGAAGATGTTCAATGTTTTCTTTTGGGTGATTACACCATAGGCAATTTTTGGAATCTGCACACTTTCTTATATATAAATTTGCTCTGGTAGGTATTGCATTGTTGCATAAACGCCAGGTAAACATCTTGATTTTTTTTGGGATGTTTGACTTCCAAATAGCTTTCCATATTGGTGAATCATATTTAGCCTTTGTGTTCGCCGTTGTAGGTTTGTTGATGACTTTTTCTTTTGTAATAACTTTGTAACCAGTTTTCGTATCATACGTTCCATCTTTTGAGAAAGGCCATATAAATTTGTCTTTAGTTTCCATGTTAGTGTTCCTGATTCTTTTGATTAGTGGGATCACAGGTTCTGGGAAGATATTATTTAGGATGTCGATATCCCATTCCGTAGTTCCAGTCTTCATTAATTCGTTCACTGTATTGAGATTAACTCCATTTGGTCTATCAATTTCCCATTCTGTATCAATCCATTTTTCATTCCAGATGTTTGTGTTTTTCCCATTCCCTATTATCTTTATTCCATGTTTTTTTAAAAAGTCTCTTCCTTCCATTATGCTTGCCCAACTCCATATTTGATATCTCCATATTGTTTCTACAAATTAAATTTTTTTTTTGTCATCAAAATATATTATTTTATTTTGATAGAGATTATAACCTTTTAATTCTTACTTATCGAAAAAAAAATCAATTACCTATAGGTCTCATAGTAACACGTAGAAACTAGTCAACTTTTTTTTTTCTTAGAGACCAATAAGATATCCAATGTCATAACTACCCTTCTAATGCATATAAGACTAAAAAATGAATTATTCTCTCTCTTTCACTACCATTACTCTCTCCTCCATTACCATTAATCTCATCCTACTTTATCATTTTTTCTCTCTCCTCCTTCATTAATTATCAAATAAATTCTAGCTCCGATCACCGTCGACTACCGCCGGAAAAAGTTCTGAGCGTGGAATAAAGTTCTAATCATAGAATAAAGTTCTGAGCGTGAAAAAAAATTCTGAGCGTGGAAAAAAGTTCTAAGCCTAGAAAAAAATTCGAGCCTGGAGTACTGAGCATGAAAAAAGTTGATGAGTATCGAAAAAAGTTCTGAGTGTCGAAAAATGATACTGAGTATTTGAATTTTTTTGTTGTGTGACTTTACTAAGCATGTTTGTTTGCTCAGTAACTTGCTGAGCGTGCTCAGTAAAATTACTGAGTATGCAAAAAAAATCAATGTAATCACTTATTAAACAAATAAAATAACAATTAAATTAGCTTTTTTGATTAAATATTACACTAAATTCAAAACAAAAAAAAAACAAAAAAAAAACTAAAAAAACAAAAAAAATTGTTGATCGTACTTTTAAGAACATGGATACTAACTAATTAACATATACTTTTAAGAATTAGAATAAATCAACATTAATTAGCTATAACATTAATAAAAAAAAAGGTCCAGTCAGTGTGCTATAACATGTCGATCCTATTTTTCATTATCAAAACCAACCTCTATTCTTTCAATTATCTATCGTTACCCTACCATATTCGAGCTCTTTCACATACCAACACCTGCCACACCTTTAAACGCTACAAAACCCTGTACCCAATTATGTGTTCGTCTCATATTCTCTGCTGAAGCACTTGATTTATTTTAACAAGTTGAGCAGACATGAGAAACTCCTCGTATTGTGCTTCCATATTCAAAGTTTCTTCATCAACACCAATATCAAAATCGATACTATCAGGAAAATCAGCCATGACTCCATGGATGCAGATCCACCGCCATGGCTCCGTGGTGGGTCCTTGTGTATTATAAAATAATGCAATAAAAGTAAAGGAATAAAGGATCCACAGACCGCAAGTGTACGGGTCGTTTCAAGTAATAAATAAGTAAATACGGGATTATCGTCTCCACAAGGATTTAAGTAGTTATTCCAACTTCGTGTTCAATATTAGAATAGATAATTTTAATTGTCTTGATTAAAAATATAAGTATTAAAGGAGTTTGTTTTCTAATTAACTAAATAAAATAAATAATAAACAATAAATAATTATGCAGATAAGATAAGGATATGCAAGTATGAATCTATCCTATTGAATTTATGATTCCTAAGAATAAGGGTGAATGGGAAATTTCACAATAGTCAGGACTCTATAATCTCCTAACCCCGTCAGGGTGAACTTAGGAGCTATCCTACGGTATTACAAACCCCGTCAGGGCGATTATAAGCTACGTTCAGATGATTAATATCTATACCCAATTGGCTACATGGTTAGTCAAGCCCGTCAGGTTCAATAACGGATACCACGCGTCTATATCCTAGTTCTGTAATTAAACCCCCCCCCCCCGTCAAGGTGATCACTCACCACTAAGTGAATAGCCTAATACTAAAACCTACCCTTGATTCGCGACGTCAATGATAGTAAACAAGCACAAGAATATAGTCAATGGAAATTAAGAACCAATTCAATTAAATACTAAAATCTCAGATTCAAATTAAAACAGAAATACAATAATCAATGGTTCATATAATTACAATCCTAAAGAGAAATTATGCATAATAAAACTCTTGAATAATTAGTTTAGAAATACCTCATAGTCAAAATAGATCTAATACTAATTTACCCAAAGAATAGAGATGGAGAAGTGTTGAATTGATGTAGTTAAGCTCTAGCTCTTGCTTCTTCCTTCTCTAGATCCTCTTGATTGCTTCTATGATGATTTATGTATGTATATTAAGATTATGCAGCCAAGGGATGATTTTCTAAGGTTTAGAACTGATATATATAGGTTCTAGGTCGAAATCTTGGAGTAGGGTTCAAGTAAAAGATTCCAAGCCCAACTCAAATTCGTAAGTAGATAAGGATAATTACTGCTGCCTTGTTTTTACCATATCTTCTTCGTTATTGGACCGTTTTTGGCCCGTAAGATATCAAAAGAATCCTCACGAATTATCTATCTACCTATGAAAGGGATCTTCCAGAATCGTCTCGGATTTGGAGTTATCATCACTTCTTTAGACGTAGCTGTAGAAATTCAGATTTATTTGGCAGCTTTTCCTTTTCCTAATTGAACTCTGTTTCCTTCTGTCTCCAAATTTATTCAAGATCTTCTTTCCTTATTTCCTTAGAATTGACTTGGCATATAATTTATTTCCATATTATCTTTAAAGCTTCACATTAACACACAAATTAAACCAAATATGCTCTAAAAATAACAATTCATCAAATCAAGACAAGAAATAGGAATATTACGAATTAAGCACAAACGACTATATAAAAAGACCATTTTTAACCTAAAATGATTTCTCCTAAGGGCTTATATTTAGAACAATTAGAGAGACATCACTCTGACTGCAAGCTACACGAACGTACAGCTCAAACGGAGCCTATTCTTCGGATCTTGAACAGCTCAAACGGCGGCGACATTGGTGGAGGGCCCTTCGGCAGCACCGCCATGGCTCCGATCTGCAACCTACACAAACGCACATCTCAAAAGGAGCCTATTCTTCGGATCTTGACGGCTTCAGCTTTTGTTCAGCTTCAGCTGTTCGATGGCGACGACTCTATGGCTGGCCTGAGCTTCGTAAAAGACGCCGGAGAAGAGGCTCAGAAGAGGTTGCCGTTTCTCGATAATGGAGGCTACTTGAGAGAGAGGCGTAGCTAGAGAGTAGAGAGAGAGAGAGAGAGAATAAAAAACTAATAATTAGGGTTTTTAAAATATTATGATATAAATTAGTATATATAGGAAAATAAAAACAAAAAAAGGATAGAAATGTAATTGGATTTTTGAGGTATAGTGTTAATTTTTTGTTGTGGCCTTTAGTAAGAAGAGGCTATAGAGCCGGTCTTCTTAGGTCACGAGGTAGTGTCTTCAAGACCTATTGGGTAATAATCTCAAAAAAAAACTTACTTTTAATTTGAGATCACTACCCAAAAGGTCTTGAAGCCACCACCTCGTGACCTAACAAGACCGGCTATATAGGCTCTTCTTACTAAAGGCCACAAACTAATTTTAACACTATAATCCAAAAAACGAATTACCTTATTACCCCTTTTTGTTTTTTATTTTTCTATATATACTATTTGTGTTTAGATATATTTTAAAATTATTTCAATTCATTCTCTCTCTTCCCTTTCCCGTAACCCTAAAACCCCATTATTCTCCTCTCTCCATAAACACTACTCCAAGCCGCCGAGAAGACTATGGCTGCACCTCTGATCTGGTTCGTCCATGGCTACACCAGAGTTTCGAAGACTATGGTGGACAGCGAAGAAGAACAGCACCACGAAACAAAGGTCTCATCTCCATGGATGCACCTCCGGAGAGAATGAAAAGAAGATCTGGCCGGAGTCGCCGCCGGGAAGAGCTAGTCAATTACCCTAGATCCGGTGACCTAAGAAGACCTCGCGGTGAGCTTCGACCTCGTGACAAGGAGATCCGGTGAAGCAGTGTTCATTCCTAATTTCATGGCGGAGCTTCGCAGATGAGCAGGCGAAAGCACGAACTCCGAAGAAGCAACAGTTGGATCTCACAGCAACTCGTCACAGATCTAGCCATGGTGAACACTCTTTTGCGAACGGAGCTCAAACCATGGTGACCGGAACGGAGCTCGAACCATGGTGGATTCTGGCCTTCTGATGCTTCTAGAACGACAGATGGTGATTTTCGCCTTGCTGCAAAGCTTTGAGAAAGGCTTCAATGGTGATTTGCTGAGGCCCTTGATTATTCTTGTTGCATCGTTGACATGGCAGATTCGAATGAAGCGCAATTTTTTTTTTTGATTATAGTTATAGTAGTTTTTTTTAATTTTGATGATAGTAGTTTTTTTTCAGATCTGGTTTGACCAGATCTGGTCAAAGGAGTTTAGTTAGGTTATTTTTTTTCCTTGTAATTATAATGTAATAATTTCATTTTTGTAATGTAAAATAGATTTTTGTATTAAACTCAACAACTTTTGTCTAAATGCTCAATACTTTACAGATTATACGAGAAATGCTCAGTAAATTTACTGATTTTGCAAAAAACACTCAGCAAGTTACTGAGCATGCTCAGTAAAGATACTAAGAAAACGAGCATGCTCAGTAAAGTCAGTCAATAAAAAAATTTGAATACTCAGTAACTTTTTTCGACACTCAGAACTTTTTTTCGATAATCAGCAACTTTTTTCATGCTCAACACCCATGCTCAATACTTTTTCCATGCTCAGTACTTTAGGCTCAATAACTTATTTTCAGGCTCAGAACTTTGTTCTACGTTCAGAACTTTTTTCCACGCTCAGAACTTTTTTTGGCGGTGATCGGTGGTTGTGGTCGGAACTGGAAATTATTTGATAGTTAATGAAGGAGGAGAGAGAAAAAATGATAAAGGAGGATAGAGATTAATGGTAATGGAGGTGAGAGAGTAATGGTAGTGAAGGAGAGAGAAAAAAATCTTTTTTTGTCTTATATGTATTAGAAGGGTAGTTATGACATTGAACATCTTATTGGCCTCTAAGAAGGAGAGAGGAATTGACTAGCTCTTATGTGTCACTACAATAATCTTTAAGACCCTATGGGTAATTGAACCTTTTAATTTTGGTCAAACCATTTAAGTCTTACAAAATTTCCAAACTATTGTTTAGATGAAAATCATAATTTTTTTTGGTCACGATAAAAACATAAGGTTTATTTAATTATTTTAAATAAAAATGACCGATTAAAAAAGTTACCAACAAAAATAAAACTAAAATGAAGATAATTTTTTTTTCCAGACAGAAATGAAGACATGATTAGGATGTGATAAATTGACTCTCAGATTTAGAAATGTATTTGGAATCTTAAGACTCCAGAAAAAATAAAAAAATTCATGAAAGAAGTTATTAAAAATTTGCTTCCTACTAATGAAAATCTTTTTATTAGGAAAGCCAGTGATACTAAAATCCATAATATATGTAATGAACATGTTGAAACAATTGAGCACCTAATCTTTGATTGCTATTGAGTAAGAGCTGTGTGGTTATCCTCTAATCTATCTTTGAGAACTAGCAACCAGTGTACTATTAAATTAGACACTTGGATGGCTCATATCATTCTCAAAGATAAATCTAAAATACCCTTTATATGTGAACAAATAGCTATTATTGCATGACACATCTGGAAAGGTAGAAATGTCTTTATTTTTAATAAAATTACACCCTGCTCTATCATCACCTCTACTAAAGCCCATCACTTATGGATAGAACAACAAAATATATTAAAACCCAAGGATGAAGGTTACCTTCTAAGGGAGAAACATGAAACATCTGAGGGCTCTTTACTCGAGGATGACTCAATTAGTCTGAGGGGAAATCATGAAAACCTTGTGAAAGGTAAGAAAAAGCAGTTGTCTAGAAACATAGAAAAGGACAAAATTGTTATTAATAGTAATGAACCTGGTACCAACAGGGATGAAGTTATAAATACTACAAATTTATGTAGTAACAATGAGAAATGGATACCACCCCTGATAAATGGTACAAAATTAATTGTGATGTCTCTTTTAAATATACTAAATCTGCAATTGTTTGTGTTATTAGGGATAACAAATGGAAGGCTATTAAATATTGTCCTTGGGAAGTTGGCGCAAAGAATTCTTTGGAAGCTGAAGCACTTGGAGTACTTAAGGCATGTTTGTGGGCTAAAGAACTCAACATCATAAAATGCATTATAGAAAATGACTGCAAGGCAATCATGGAAGCACTCTCCTCCAATTCCATTTTTTAGTAATAGAATTAAGAACATTATCTGCAGTATCTATATTATTTCTGAGTTTTCTTTACCTATTTTCTCATGTATTCCGAGAAAATAAAATGTAACTGCTGATTGGATAGCCAAAAACCCGCCTCTTGGCATTAGTTTAGGTTATAGTGGGGATTCTATCCCCTCCTAATTAGCGAAACTTATTGCAAACGATGATACTCCTTCAGGAGTTAGTTGACTTTTTGTACTCTTTAATTTTGAACGAAAGATATTAGACAAAAAAAATCCACACCCGCTTTTTACAATTTGCGTAAGTATATTCTTTCCAAAATTTTGATACAAGTAAACAACAACTATAAAAAAAGCTCTCCTTTCTTTTCAGTCAGTGGAAGCTCTAAAAGTTAGACTATAAGCTTTTTTATTGCCTTCTCCTACTTTTAGGGCTCGTTTGGAAGTGTTTATTTTAGTGTAAAAAAACATTTTTAGAATAAAATTTAAAATTTAAAAAAATTATTAAAAATAATTTTGAAATCTAAAATTATTTTAAGTGTTTTTTTCAAGAAGCACCAATTTGGTGCTTCTTATAAAAGTGTTTTTCAGGATTAAAAAAACTCTTAAAATGCTAGAAACACTTTCAAGTATTTTTCCAAAAAAACACTTCCAAACAAGACTAAATGCTTTCTTTATGTCTTATATTATCAAATAAGTTCCGTCTAATTATAATTATACAAAACATCAACCAATATATTTATCTTATGGGAAATATAAAAAATATTCCATATTTATTACAAGTCGTGTATATTCTTCATTATCCGATAAATGATTCATCTAATTATTAATACTATGGTAAAACCACGAACAACTTTGCGATCGTTAAAGATCGATTGTTGGTAAGGATAGAAATTGTATTCGAAATTTCTGATTTCTGACTTTTTTAATTTGAAAATTCCGATTTTAGAACAGATTTATAAGCAACTGAAATTTTGAAAATCCGAGTTCCTGTTTTTTCGAAATATTTAGATGGGAATTAAAACTACATATAAATTTCCAAAATTTTCGAATTTTCTGATCCGATTTTTATTTTTAATTTTATTTTTTGTATATCAGAAAAATATTATAATATTAAGAAAAAGAAAAATATATACAGCGAGAAAGCTGAATTCCAAACAAAAAAAGAAAAAAAAAATGTTGAACATTTCTTTTATGTTCTTAAAAGAAGAAAAAAACAATGAAACATGATAGAACCTAAAAAGATAAAAACATATCTCTTCACACCTTGGAACAAAAAAAGAAACACCTTCCCACCAAGCCGTTTTCCTACCCATGAAATCGCCGCTTGGACCATTCTCTACCATCATTAACCTGGCTTTTCTGATCCAATTTTTTCGAAATATTAAGATGGGAATTAAAACTACATATAAATTTCTAAAATTTTCCGAATTTTCTGATCCGATTTTTATTTTTTTAATTTTACTTTTTGTATATTAGAAAAATAATATAATATTAAGATAAAGAAAAATATATACAACAAGACAGCTGAATTCCGAACAAAAAAAGAAAATAAATAAATGTTGAACATTTCTTTTATGTTCGTAAAAGAAGAAAAAAACAATGAAACATGATAAGAAACACCTTCCCACCAAGCCGCTTTCCTACCCATAAAATCACCGCTTGGACCATTCTGTACCATCATTAACCTGGCTTGGTTACGCCATTATTAATTGAGGAGTCCATATTTCGAGATATTATTAGATGTTTTGTTTTTACTAATTGACATAATTTACTTGTAGATATAGATATTTAATTATTTTTAATCATTAATATCATATATATATATAATTAGTAAATTATATAATATATATTAGTTAAAAAGAGAAATCAATATCCATACATATCTATATGAATAAATTTTTAACATATGTTTTATGTAAATTTTTAACTAATGTTTCGATTTTCAATCTTAGTTTCGTAATTTCTAAACTAAAAGTTTTGAACCAAAAGTTTCGAAATTTTCGTGCCGAGATTTTCGAATTTCGGGTAAATTACGAAATTCCGAATTCAGAATTTTTTCCATTTCCAAAAAGTAGGATCGAAATTGGATTGGAAAAAATCAATTCTAAAAAAATTGAAAATTTTCCGAAAAAACCCGTTATCCGTCTGTTCCTTCCAATTTCCACCCATGATTGTTGATATAGTGGTTAGACTACTCCCAAAGACCAAGAGGTTCTAAGATTAAATTTATTTGAAGTCAAAATGATTTCAAGTCTAAAGTGACTCTCATATGTATTCAAAAAACAAGTTTGCAATCGTTATAGAAATAAATATTATATATTACGTGTTTTCATTATTTATTTATATATTACGTGTTTTTATTATTCATTTCGTAATCAGAAATTACGAAATTCACCTTGGTTTTTGTGGTTTCTTTAAAAGTTATTCTAACAATCTATAATGCAATAATAAAAATAGTATGAGATAAAACTTAATCGAATCAATCTTTATTTTTTATTTTTTTTAATACACGAGAGAGCCACTTTAGACTCGGAGTCATTCTGACTCCAATGAGATTCGATCCCATGATCTCTTGGTCTCTGCGGAGAATAACCTAATCACTAGGCAACTATCGATCTCAATCTTTATTTTTAATATTGGGAAAAAATACGTCAATTATTGAACCAACTCATTAAAAAAATTATTTTCTAAAAGAAATCTTAATAATTTTTTTAATCTTTTTAACTATTTTATTATTTATTTATATTAAAAAAATTATTTAAATTTAACCAACCATACTATGACCTTCGGTCACCACCATCACTTTCGATCATCAACATCTCTGACCCCTACCACCTCGTGTTTTTTTTATATTTTCAGTCGACAACACCTCTGAGCACCGTCGTCTCCACCACCGCCAACTCCTGATAATTCACCGCAGCCGTCGCACGGCCACCACCATCAACTTTGGTAGTTTTTAAAATTTTCGAATTCCACCACCACCAACTTATCTAATTTAATTTCCCGATCATATTTTTGACTAATTGGCTCGTAAGACACGAAATTCATTTTTTTGAACATAAAGTTCCAAGTTTGAAACATGAATTTTATTTTGAAAACATGAACCATGTTTAGAAAATGAAAAAATCAAATATGAAAATTTATATTTTAAACAGTAATTTTTATGTTTGAACTGAAAATTTTAAATTTTAAGTATGAAATTCATGTTTGTAAAATTTTTGATTGAAAAAAAAATTGGGAGTTGCAGGTGGTGATCGAGAATCATAAAAGAATCTAGATAAAGTTGGTGGTGGCGGCAGCGGTGCCAGATGTGTTGATGACTAGGTAACATACAATCTAAGTTGGTGACGGTGGTAGTTGGATTTTTTTTTTTTGGGACAGTGGTAGCTGGAGTTGGTGGTAGTAGTTTATTGATGGTTTAATATGAAAAATTAAAAATTAAATAAATGTTATATTAAAAAATAAAATAGTATAACTAAAATAAATTAAATAATAAAAAGATGATCTTTTTTGATGATTAAATGAGGAGATCAATCAGATACTTAATTTTTTATGAATACTAAACAAAAAAATTGATAACCCTATTGTTATGTTATCTCATTTGTTTTTTTTTTTTTTTTTGTCAAAATGCATTAAATTAAAAACGAAATAACAGTCATTACACAAAGGATAGTCTCTCACCCAACCCCACTTGGAACAAGCGAGTTGGTTGGGAGTTTAGCGAATTGGTGGGGTGGATTAACAATCCAATTACAAGGTAAAATGCCCATAAGCTTTTGCCTTGCAGCCCAATCCGCAAATACATTGTCTTTTCTACTAACAAAAAAGAAAGACACTAATCTATTACAGCAAAAACTACGAATATCATTCAAAAAAGTCTTAAGGCGCGCATTTGTAGGAGCTTTGTTTAATTTCAGCAACTCTACCACCGTTTTGTTGTCGCAAAGTACTCGAACATCCCGGCTTTGAAAATTAATTGCTGAGCAAAGTCCATTGCGCACTCCTATCAGCTCCGCTTCATCTGGACTGTTACATAAGAATGACCAAGCATGGCCATGTATAATTTTGTTATTTTCATCAAATAATATGCTAGCAGAAGAGGCTTTATTATCTTTAAAGCACGCATCAGATATTACAATTAAGGACTCTTTACTTAACTTTTCATTCCATTTTTCAGAGTTATTTTCCATAACTCTTGTATTTAACAGTTTAGAGTTTCTATCTTTTACCTGTTGATTTGTATTCATTTGGTTTACCTCAATATCATTTTGATTTGGTGAATTTTCTTTAACCTCAGAGTTCTTCTTATTTGAAAATAAGAATTCATCATAGGTTTTTAGAGATTGTTGTAAAACATAACCTGGATCAGGAGCATAACCTTCATATATATATTTATTCCTTGTTTTCCATATTTGCCACAATATAATGATACATAATTCATATAGATTTCTTCCTTTTCCATCTGTTTTCGTATTTAACTTCTTTATTTCTATAAACCAATTTTCAAATCTGGCAGTAATATTTGTGTTTGATAACATTTGTAAGGGTGAAATGAGCCATAATGCTCTTACCCAGGGACAGTTAAAAACCATATGCTCTAATGATTCCACCTCTGTTCCACAAACATTACATAAGGGGTTTTTTGCACATTTTCTCGCATATTTTAGTTCTTCTGTAGGAATTTTTCTCTTACACAATTTCCACAAGAAATTCCTTATCTTTGGGGGTACCTTTAGGCTCCATACATCCTTCCAAATCGATTTTGGGGTTATATGTGAGCTAGAAGGTACCTCCTTCTTTAGTTTTTCCTCTTTTATAGTTTCAATTTCCTTCAAGTGACCATACATATCCTTAGCAGAGATTTCACCAGTTCTAGAATTCATCCAGAAGGCATTATCATCTGTTATTAGATATGGGGTCATTACATTTAAAATTTTGCTTTTTGTATCTTCATCAAACCATTGTGATAATATTTGGTGATCCCATATATTAGATTCTGGGTGAAATAATTCAGAAACCTTAGTTAAGGGGCACTGTTCAGGACATCTTAATTTTTTTATTCCTGGAATCCAGCTATGATTCCAAATGTTAATTGCTTTACCATTACCAATTTTCCATATTAACTCGTTTTTAAAGCTATTTTTTCCTTCCATTAAGCTTCTCCATCCCCACGATGGATTATAACCTAAGGTTGCATCAATAAAGTTGGTCTTTTTAAAGTATAGACCTTTTAGGGTCCTCGCTAGAAGAGATGTGGGGTTATTAAAGATTTTCCAAGCATTTCTCGCAAGAAGTGCTATGTTTTTTAATCTCATACCTTTAAACCCCATACCTCCTCTATCTTTATTAATGGTCATTGTATCCCATCTAATCCAATGTTGTTTTTTGATATTTTTGTTGTTCCACCAAAATTTAGCTATAAGCGAGTCTATTTTTTCACAAACACTTATTGGTAGTAGAAAAGCCGACATGGTATAAGCAGGTATAGCTGTAATTACAGATTTAATTAGTGTTTCTTTACCCGCTTCAGAGAGAAAAATAGTATGCCATTTTTCCACTTTTGTTGTTATATTATCAATCATCCAATTTAGGGCCTTTACCTTGGATCTACCCCAATCCGCGGGTAAACCAAGGTACTTCCCCAAGTTATTTAGTTTATTCATTCTTAGAATATCAATAATTTCTTTTTTCTTTTCATTAGGGGTATTTCTGCAAAATACAACTCCACTTTTATTTAAATTTATAGTTTGACCAGTTGCATGGCTATATTCATTGAGTATAATGTTGAATTGTTCTACATCTTCCTTTTCAGCTTTAATAAAGAATAAGCTATCATCTGCGAACAATATGTGACTTAATGTGGGGCAGTCCTTGTTCATTTGTAACCCTCTAATCAGATTATTTTTTGTTTTTTCATCAATTAAAGATGTGAGCGCTTGGGTAATTATACAAAATAGGAAAGGGGACAAAGGGTCCCCTTGCCTCAAACCCTTATTAGGGTTGTTAATTTGTAGTTGATCACCATTAAGCATCACATTATAAGATACTGTAGTCACACACCCCATTATCCATTTTATCCAAATATCACAGAAGCCCATTTTTTTTAAAGCATCTTTTAAAAAATCCCATTCCACATTTTCATAAGCTTTCGCAATATCAGCTTTAACTGCTATATAATGGTTGTTAGTTTTTCTTTTCTTCTTTAAAAAGTGACTAACTTCATGCGCTAATAATATATTTTCAGTGATTTCTTTTCCTGGTATAAAGGCACATTGTGTATCACTTATAATACTTGACATGTAGTTTTGTAGTCTTTTAACTAAGATTTTAGCTAAAATCTTGTAAATAACATTGGAACAGCTTATAGGTCTATAGTGAGTGATTTTCGCAGGTTTTTCTACTTTAGGAATTAAAGTAATTAATGTTTTATTTATTTGATACAAATCTCCATTGTTCCAGAGATAATCTGAGATGTATCTTAGGATATCAAATTTCAGAATTTCCCAATATTTTTTATAGAAGTGAACTGGGAATCCATCAGGCCCTGGGGCCTTGTCATTTCCCATGTCCCAAAGTGCCTTCTTAACCTCTTCCATACTTACAGGCTTAGTGAGGTTTTTATTCATCTCTTCAGTAACACACTTATCCATAGTGTGAATCACTGATGAATAATCCCTAGGCCCTTTGGAACTGAAAATTGTATTGAAATAGTTCTTAATCTCATTTTCAATATCCTTTTTGCTTTCCAACCATATATTATCTTCATTAAGTAATCTTGTGATTTTATTTCTTTTTCTTCTACTTTTAGTTATAGAGTGAAAGTATGCCGTGTTTCTATCTCCTAAAGCTAACCATTTGATTCTAGATTTCATTTTCCAATAGGTTTCCTCATCTTTCCATCTTTTTTCCATTCTTGCTACTATAGAATTATAAACATCCCAATTAATTGGTTCATTTGAATTTATCATATTTTTCAATTCAAAATTATCTTTTCTCAGTGTGTTTTTCTTTTCTCTAGCCATTTTCTTAGCCCATACAGTAAGTTTGTTAGCTAGTATGAACAGCTTTTTATTCAGTCTACTAATTCCTTTTCCTCTTATCAGTGTCATTTCTAACCAACTTTTATATATTATATTTATGCATTCTTCATTTTCATTCCAAGTTTTACAAAAGATGAATCTTTTTAGTAAAGGTATGTTTTTTTCTTCATTCACAAGGAGTAGTAATGCATGGTCTGATCCTACAGGTGGTAGAGCTACAATCCAAGCATTAGGGAACATGTTTTCCCATTCTACATTCATACAACATCTGTCTATTACTTGTTTTATTAGTTCATCTTTGGTTCTTTTATTTGACCAAGTGAATTTACATCCCTTAGTCTCCAATTCATTCATTTTTTGTTTTTCTAGCCACTTGTTAAGTCTCTCCATATTATTTTTATTAGGGCCTGATCCCCCTAGTTTTTCATTTGAAAATCTATACATATTATAGTCTCCAATTATATTCCAGGCTAGATTAGGAAAAAATCTTTTACACTCTGATATAGCATTCAAGACATCATCTTTTAAATTATCATAAGATGGTATGTACACATAGGTAGTGCAGTATTTTTTGTTATTTTCATCATTGATTAGACAGTGGATATAGTAGTCAGTAGCTTCAAGTATTTCAATATTCATATTTGGTTTTTTAAACAATGCCAGCCCCCCACTCATTTTCTTAGGGTCTATAATGCAAGCCGATTCATAATTCATATCAGTGGCAATTTTTTTCACATAAGAAGATATATTTTTTGTCTCGGATAGAAAGATTACCTCAGGGTGATACTGAACAACAGTATCTTTGAGTGTTAGAACCGTCAAGTCTGAGCCCAACCCTTGACAGTTCCAACATATCTGTGTCATTGATCTTTTTGGGGTTGATCTGGTTCAACCCCGCAAGACCTTTCAGTAACTTTCTTACCTTGTTCGTCTGCTTCACTATTGGCCTCTTCCATCAGTTGATGTTCCATATTGATTGTACCCATGGCTGGGCTCCACCTTGCTTTCCAAATTTTTTGATTCCTTGATTTTTCACCGCGAAGAAGTTGAAGTTCAATCCTCCTTCTTCTATTTTCCTGCTGCCTAGTTCCAATGTCTTGTTGTTCTTGAATCTCCTCCATTGTTTCATCTTCATCTTCAGCTTCTTCAGTGATTAGTGATGGTGCAATCACGTTCTCTATTTCTGGTTTCTCAATTGATTTAGGGTTTTCTGTTTTGTTATTTGGGATATTTGTTTCTATTTCTTATAAGTTTGGTTTGTGGGTATTTTCGTTTTGGGTTTTGTTTTGTGTAATTGGGCTAGCTATGTTATAATTATTTTGTGGTATATTAAAGCCCACTTTGTTGCTTGCTGATAGGGCCTGGGCCACCTCCTTTTTTTCAATTGACCCGAACGTTAGTTCTATCGGCCCACTTCCTTCTTTTTGATTTGGGTTTGGGGTTTGTGGGTCCACTTCTTTTATTTGGCTTTTCTGCATAAACTCTCCGAATATGTTGTTTGTTGGTACAGCTATTTTGTCGAACTCCATCTCTTTCATCAGTCCTTCAGGAACCAACACCACCTCGTCCTCTTTTTTGTTTTTTCCATTTTTGTTGTTTTCTGTCCTTTTGTCCTTCCGAATTGTACCGAGTTGGAATCGGGTGTCCTTTTGGTGATTCTTTGACTCGGTCTCTCCTTGACTCACCGAGTTTTCTTTTCTTTGAATTTCCATTGCTTTGAATGTGAAGCCTGTTGATTGTTTATCCATCTCTTTGAAATCTCGTTCTATTCCATGAACCCATTTTCCAATTCTTTTCTTTAGCTTGTTTTTGTTGCTGCATTCATTTTCCGTATGATCAATCAGTCCACATTGAAAACAGAATTCTCCTAACCGTTCAAATTTGAGTAGACCATTGAGGCTTCTGAATTCTGAGATGTTGAAGGAGTATGTTGAGTTTAGTGGTTGATTTACATTCCATTCTATTCTTGCTCGGCAGTAATTGATCTCTTTGAATGTTGCTATCGGAGGTAGTTGAATGTCTAAAACTCTTCCATACTTTTTAGCAATCATTTCTACATTATCAGTTGATATGTAATTTCCTGGTAATCCATGGATTTGAACCCAAAATATAGTGTTATTTTGATTCTCTATTGCTAAGCCTTCATTACTTTTCCATTCTTGTATCAAGACGTGTTTTCCGGCGAGGTTCCATGGGCGTTTGTTGAGAATAGTATTGTAATCTTCCTCATTTTCGCAGTTGATTAAGCATGAGTTGAACCCCAACTTCTCAGTGGATATTTCAGCTTTAAGACCCCATGATTTGTTCATTGTTTTCCTTAAGAAATTGAAGCTAACTGGTTTGTTGCTTATTATTTTAGCAAGGAGTTTTGGTTTTTCAAAGCTCGAGTAGATTGAGTTTTGGACAGGTTTCAATATGATTTTATTTGGTTTGAGCTTGTGTTTAGGATCCATTTTTTTCAGCTTTGGGTTTGTGATTTAAGAAGAAAATCAAAGACTCAAAAAAAACAACACCGAGACACAGAAAAAGGAGGGGAGAAGAAGAAGCTGAGATGGTGTAATGAGCAGCGGACAGAAAGAAGGTAAAGGGGAAAGGGAACTAACCTGAAGAAAAAGGAAATTGAGGCTGGGAAATTAGTAGTTTTGTGGGGTTTTTCTGGTGGTGTTGGTCTTGTTAGTGGTGGTGGCTGTGGTGGGGGTGGTGGTGGTGATAGCTTTTCTAGAGAGAAAACCGATCATGGTGATTCTATAAAGAATATTTCATATTTATCTCATTTGTGAAAGAACAGTAGTTTGAACTCATACGTATTAGCGACCAAAAAAAAAAAAAAAAAAACTCATACGTATTAACTTTTACCCATAGTTTGGTGGGTGGCCTAACTTTTTCTTTGTGTTTTTGATGATCTCTCCACCTTATCATTTATGCCTAACTTTTATAAATGCCTTTCTTCTTCTTCTTCATTACTTGCTTTTCTTTCATCATCTTTCATGAAATGAGATTAACCATCTCTCCTTTATATAACAAAGATTCATCACTTTTATCCATTTCCATCACCAAGTTTCTCAAAACTAATCTTTCCATTCCTATCAAAATGTTGTTCAAGAACAAGTCGTTTACCTCTCAAGTAGCAAGTATTGATGATGATTATCATGTCTATAGAAATAGTTTACTGGATTTGCCTGAACTGGTATTAGAATGCATTCTTGAAAGGGTCCCACCAGAGGGTCTTTGTAATATGGCTAGTGTTTGTACTTCTTTAAGAGATAGATGTGTTAGTGATTATCTTTGGGAAAAGCATATGAAGCAGAAATGGGGTAGAGTTATTGGTGTTGCTGCTTATAGAGAGTGGCAATGGCATATTATTTCGAAAAAGGAATCGAATTTTTTCAATCAAGCTAATGAACAAGGCTTGATGAATTATTTGGCTAATTTATGGCCAATTTCTGTAGTTAGATCCAACTTTAATAGTAGTACTAAGAAGAAGAAGGATTCCCCTCGAGTTGATTCCATTATGTCTTGGTATCTTGCTTTGGAAAGTGGCAAGTTTTGGTTCCCTGCTCAGGTGTACAATCGAGAGGTAAATTGATCTTAGATTCGCTATTTATATCTTCGGTTTTTAGTATGTATGAAACATTCTGATTATGTTATTGCTTTAGCAGAATGGTCATGTTGGATTTATGTTATCTTGCTATGATGCTGAGCTTTGCTATGATCCTAAGACTGATACTTTTCTGGCTAGGTATTCAAACATTGACCTTTTGATTAAACATAGACTATAGATTTCCATTTATAAGATTAACTTGCGATTTAGGTCTATGTAAAAGTACTAAGTCATGGTTTTAAATGTTTATAGATATCCACCACATGGTAGGAGATCAGTTGCACTAGAGAAGGGTGTTACATGGGATAGATTAAGAGCACCACCTGTTGATACATCTCCTCATGATCTCCACATCTCCGATTGTTTGAATGATTTGCGCCCAGGTGATCACATAGAGATTCAATGGAGAAGAAACAAAGAATTTCCTTATGGTTAGTTTTATCTCGTATTAAGTGACTTTCTAACAGATTAAGACGAGTCAGGGTAACTTAACCGATATGTATATGCAGGATGGTGGTATGGCATTGTAGGTCACCTAGAAACATGTTCCGGAAACGAGAATTACTGCAATTGCCATGGAAATGGTGAGTCTTCTGAGATGAGTAAATTTGTGTAGTTGAGAATGAGATGGGTGTTAAAAAACTTTATGATATATTAAATTATACTTATTTTTCCATGGTGACCACTTTTTGTGATTCCCAATTTTTCTACAAGTGGGACTTGTTTTGTTCCATATACTAGTAATATATTGGTCCCTAAACACAAGTCCTAGTCAGTTTGTCACATATTCTTCCAACATTGTCATAAGTGATGTTTCAGTGGAATATTTAAGGCCAACCATGTTGAAAAAGACTCAGTATATCTTTAGGCCCGTGTGGGAAGATGTGGAGTTCCAATAACTTCTTGTTTCATGGATGATCTATAAGTAAATATAGTCAACATCTGGATAAGTTTGAGATTAACACTTTGTGTAAAAAATTGCAGAAACTGTGGTGCTGGAGTTTAATCAGTATACTCTTGGTTCAAGGTGGAGAAAAACCACGGTGAGTAGGAAGGACCATCGCGAAGAAGGGGACGAGGCTGATGGATTTTATGGAGGAATTCGTAAAATTAAGAGCAAAGATGAGATTTCGGTTTGGAAAAAGCTTTGGCCAGCTGAAATCTTGGAATAGATCTCACAAAGATTTATCTACCTTTTACTAGGTAGAATTTGAAAAATAAATTCATTAGAAAAGGTCACTTCTCTTCCACATATATAGTGCAACAATTGTAGAAGCAGAGTTATAATGCTAAGTTGTTTGAAGAGGTGGTCTGTTAGGGGCGGACTTTTTTCCATGTAAATTATGACAATTGATGTAGTACAATATTTGTCAAGTTGTATTCTTTCAGCAATTTATTAGGCTACATATTTTTATTTTTTTCACAATTTTCACTTTCCTTTTTAAGTCAAAATTTGCATTTCCGTGCTTTGTGAAATTAGTATAATTAGAATGTTCGGGGTTTCATTTGAATGTGACAAAATCGAATATTAATTTTGTGGGCGTTAAAAGTGAAGTGCTCGAGAATATCTCGTAAACAACGCATTTGGAAATAGGGTCCATGACATTCCGTTACTTAGGAGTACCTCTTGATGTTTCGGTTTTACGTTCGAAGGGATTATAAGTTTCTCATTGACAAATTGGAAGGTTACATAAGATTTTGAATTGCAGTTTTTTTTTCATTTGCAGGAAGATTGGAACTAATTAGATCGGGTTTTCAAGGAATAATTTGCGTTGGATTTTCTATCTTTCCGGTTCCTTCTTGTGTGAGAGATGTATTTGTGGATTTTCAACTGGGATAGAAAATCACCACAAATTAAGTGGAGTAAAATATGTACTTCAAAAGATGATGGCGGGTTTGGATTTTAGGATTTAGGGGTTTGGAATAAAGCATTACTTTTAAAAATACCTTGGAAGATAGTTGACAAAAAAGATTCTTTTTAAATTATAAATAGATTCATGGGGACTATCTCAAAAATGTTAATATTTGTGTGTGAAAAGTTAAGAAATTGGATTCCCCTCTTTTAAAGAATATTTGGGAGTTCAAAGATGAGATCGAGGTTTCACTTGAGAGCAACAAAAGCTTTGGCTCGAGGGTTCTTCTTGACAAACGATCTTCCTATTATAAATGAGGTATATTGTGGTGAGTTTTATACCTTATATAAGAAACCATATGATGTTTTTTGCCGCCGATCTGTTATTAAACGTTCGGGCCAATCTTATATGGGATTCTTATATTATTCCAAAACAGACCATTATTATTTGGATGACGATACATGAGAAGTTTAAGACAAAGGATATGATGACCTTCTTGGAATTGGATACACTTTGTGAATTGTGCTGTGAAATTTTTAATCATATAAGTATCTTTACGATTGAATGTACTTATGTTAGATATATTTGGGATGGAGAAAAAGACTATGTGGGTACCCATGGAATTCGAAAAGGGACTTCTGAGTACACATACTATAAAATAGGACTTTTAGGTACCAAGCTTTTTCTTTTTGTCCAACCGATAGTGTTTTCCGTTATCTCACACATTAAGTATACCTTTCAAAATAATAGGAAACCAAGTCCACATAGGCTCCACATCATACTTAATGTGTGAGATAACTGAAAACACTAACAGTTGGACAAAAAGAAAAAGTTGGGTACCTAATAGTCCTATTTTATAGTATGGGTACTCAGAATTCCCTTTTCGAATTCCATAAGAACCCACAGAGTCTTTTTCTCATTTTGGATGAGATTAGAAAGTGGTTGAAAATTGTTTAGGAGATACTTTGTTGAGTGATTTTGGTGTCGACTAGGGTGTGATAAAAATAAGATATAAATAAGTGCAATAATCACCCTAACCTATCACGGTTCTACAAGTATACAAATCGTATGCAAGTTTTAATAAATAAGTAAGATTCATTCCGCAGAGACTACGAAGGTTAGGGGAATCTTATGCAATAATCGAGTGCAAATATTAAATGCTAGAACAGATAAAACGTAGAGAAATAAAAGACAAATAGATTTTTATTGGTTTTCAATTAACTAAATTAAACTAATAAAGTAAAGACAGAAAATTAAATGCAAGAGAAGAAGTTAGTATGAGAGTTTAGCTTGAGTAAATAACATGTAATCCCCACTAGTTTTGGCGTTCTAAACATGTAAGGGCGAATTATGTAGTATTTTAATAATCGGTTCCAATTGCGCTAGGTAGTTTTAAATAGGGTTTACCTGTGTCAATAAGGAGTCCTAAGCAAACTGTTCCTGCAATTGGTATAATAGCAATACACTAAACCATGGTGATTATTTAGTTAGGTTGATTTGTCAGATCTAAACCGTACACTAGACGTTATGTGGTAAACCTATAGTTAAATATATCGCTGTCAATGATTAATTAACTCCTATGATGGTAATTCTATATGGTCGCGATCCACAAGAACACAAAATATAACCTCTAACACATAAACAGAGAATAAAAACAATAATTCAATTTCAAACATAGAATTCTCAAATTACATAGATGTCAACCAAAACTAGGGTTCATAAATATATGCTAAAACTCAAGCTAATAGAAATTTAGTTCATACTAATGGAAGAAAAGAAAGAAATTACAAATTCAAAGGTTGAAGGAGACATTATTGATGAACAGCTCATTCCAGACTTCTTTTCTTGTGTTGTAAGCTTCCTCTTGGCTTAGGATTTTGACAAGGATGATTTTCTAATGATAAGAGGCTTTATTTATAGTGTATAGGTTGACCTAATCGTTTTCTTGAAGGAGAAGGTAAGTATTGGACTCCAAGTCCAACTCAAATTCGTAGCCCAAAAATGTGGAATCAGCCCCGTTTTTTGTTTGGTCCTAACAGCTTCAATTCTTATCCGTTTGACGCGAATGAGTAGTCGAAAATCATCGTCTCGGAAATATATTTAACTTTTCTTTTAACCGTTTCTCCAGATTCCTCACCGATTTTGAGATATAAGCTGATTTGTGGTTGTAGGTGCTGAAATTCAGATTAATGGCAGCTTTTCCTTTTCCATATTTTTAGCTTTTACTTCCTTATCTTCAATTTCCATGTTTATCTTCTTTCCTTTAGCTCTTGGAACCAACTTGGACTCTAATTAATTACCATATATCTTTAAAGCTTCACACTAAATAAATAATTAAACCCGATATGCTCTAAAAATAATAAATAATCAATTCAAGACACTAAAGAGGAAAGTGTACTAATTCATGCTAAATTCGTCCTATAAACTAATAAATACGCCTAAAATGATGTCTCGGAAATAGATTTTATTATCACAAATGAGGAGACATCAACTTTGAATTGGCTTAAAAAATTTAAAACCCGTAAAAATTGGAGGAGAAAAGTTTAAAGGATAACTTTTGGAACTATTATTTATTGTATTTGGAGGGTGAGAAATAATCTTGCCCATGAGAGGCGAGCCTTCATCTAGGGAAGTGCTTGTAAAAGAGTTTATGTGGTGCACTTATTCTATACTTTTCTCTTTGTTCCCTCATCACGCCTTCTTGGATGATAGCAAAAATCTACTTTGTAACTCTTTGAGATAGATTTTAGTGTAGAGTTAGTTGCTACCTTACACTTTCAAACCTAGGTAGGTGATATATCATATAGTGTATCTTCTTTCATATTTTAATACAACCGTTTACTCATACTAAAAAAAATATTAGTACAAATAGAATATTTATAAAAAAAGATTTTGAGATGAATTAAATTTTTTTAGTACAATTGGGAGCATAGAAATAGAAAAAAGTGTTCAGTTCCATGCTTATTCTCTAATTTTCTCAACTTTTTTCTATTGATTAATTTCTATCATGATGATCCTTTGATACACTACAATGACACATAATTATATCTAATAGCAACTTTTCGAGGTAAAAATAGCCTAGTATAGAATAACTCATTTTGAGATATCTTTTTACATTTCTTTTGTACTCAGCTGAGAGATTTTTTTCTATTATTTGATATATTCTCGTCTCTTGCCTTGCTTTGGAGATTTGTCACTTTTAGAGTTATTTGTGCGTAATTTGTGTGTTAAATGTGAAACTCTTAGGTACAAGGATTATATTAGATGCCAAGGCATGGATAAGAAGTTGAGAAAAGAAGATCAAAGAAGGAAACCAAGAGTTGCCGGTCAGAATTAGAAAGTGTATTGTTTTTTATGTCATGCGAGATTTATAAAGAAGTGTCTATCTTAGGACCGATATATTGTCCCCTATGGGTAGTATAATGGTACACGGCGCAAGAAACCTTGCGAGAGGGTGTATGTGTTCATCATTTAACCTAATCCTTAAGCCTCCTTCTTCCTCAAGAAACCAAACTCCATTGAAGCGGCAACCAAATCTTCACCTCACATCAAAGCACCAAAATTTCATATCTGAATTCATCCTTACATCATTTTAAACAACAATCAAACCCCCAAATCATTTTAAAACTTTGAAATCAAGATTCACATCAAAAAAATCCAAAATCTTTTTCTAAAATTCTTAAATCCTTCTCACCCAAATACAATCTCATCACACCCACACAGAAAAACATTATCCTTACTCATTTTCCACTCAAAATAATATCTTATCCACCCACACCAAGGGCGAATTCCAAAAGATGGTAGAATATTGAGTTGGAGGTCAAAGAAGATGACACACAGAACGAAGACACTATATAATATGAGGAAGATGAGGAGGAATCGAGGCAAAGAAGTAGGTAAGGGAAATAATAAATTGAAAATGTAAAGAGATTTCTAGAGTTGAATGATTGAGATGGACCACATTAGGAGGAAAACAGGATGAATCATGGTGATAGAGAAAGGTACGTGAAATTGAAAGAAGCACCAAACCCTATCTCGGGTGTTGGCAACGCGAGGCAATAGCCTCGAAGAATATGTTTTCTCCTTTCTCTACCATTTCTCAAGTTTTATATTATGTGTTTGTTTTTAATATATTTGAGTCTGTTTTGGGTCCTGGAGTCACGACTCGCCTTTGAGTTGAGGGTGGGGGTTCTTCGTTCCCACCCCCCATTTTATGTAATTTACTCCTTTTTAGGTAGAAATAAATTATAGAGATGACATTGGTGTAGAATGTGTTCAATGGCATAAAAGGATAAGCTTTAGTGAATTAATGATAATAGGTAATTTGTTTATAAACTAGTTGTATTATATGCTTTGAAATAAGAACATGAAAACACACATTAATTGTAAAAAAAGATTAGTAAGCAATGCAGTAGAAGCAAGTTTGATCTTAGGAAGTCTTGAATGTTGTGTAAAACGTAAGATTCGAGCTAGTTTACCATTCTAAGAACGTGCTAGAGGTGAGAAAGTAACAAAAAAAATCATTATTAGTAAAGTGATTAAGGTTATTATTTTATAAGCCACTTTGTGCCTTTTTAGCTTGATATCCATATGTAATGATATATTATCCATCTTAGCCCCTTCTAGCCTTTCTAAAGCCTTTTATTAGCAATGTTACAAACCATACCCGCTAGAATCGCGGTGCTTTGACACTCATCTTTAGAGTTTGAGTTTGGGGTGGTGGGACTGATTATAGGAAACATTATTGGGTGGATTTTTGTGCTATGTATTTGAACTTTTGATCACTTGTGTACATATTGTAACCCTTTGCCAGGTTAAAAGAAACAAGATTTAAAAAGATAAAAAATATACATTGAAAAGAAAAGAAAAATGTGAAGCACAGATAGCATGACTTCTCACATCAAAAAGTGAGTCATACCTAACTTGCAAAAGTAAAATATATACATATGAACAGACAAAGTGGAAATTTAGGTGATCATAATGGTTTTTAGTTGGTTATTGGGGATGAGGAATAAGTTCATCAAAGTGGGTTGAGTGAGGAAATATTATTAGAGTAAATCAAGCTCTAACGTGACTCGTTGTTGGCTAGTGAGGAGAGAGACAAAATTTCACTCTGAATTATCTAAATAAACGATCATACCACCCCTAAGCCTACATGACAACCAGACAAACCTTATGATTCTTGACTATGTGATTTAGAAGCGATTGAACCAATATAGAGTAGTTAGATAAACCATCTGATACTATTTTATGATCTACGAACACTCTATAGCCTCCATATTAAACTAAGAAAAGAACCTCTTCTTCGTGCATTGCAAAGCTAATCTAATCTTGAACTTAAACAGTGTTGATTGTTTGTATGATAAAAGTATATATTAATTAGTTTGTATATTATTACATGAAATTTTTAAGTAGTTGCTTCAGGGCTATTCTTTACATCTTTTCTCGTGCTTATTTGTCTCAACTGATATTTAGAGACTTCCATATTGTTCTAATTTTCATTTGTCAGGACGACAAATTTTTGAGTTGGGGATCTTGATGTCTCCCTTTTAATGATAAATAAATCCTACTATGAGACATCTTTTTACGTTCCTTTTGTGCCCAGCTGAGGGATTTTCCCTATTATTTGATCTATTCATGTTTCTTACCTTGTTTTGGAGATATGTCACTTTTAGAGTTATTTGTGCATAATTTGTGTGTTAAATGTAAAACTCTTAGGTACAAGGATTGTATTAGATGAAAATGAATGATTAAGAAGTTGAGGAAATAAGATCAAAGAAGGAAACCAAGAGAAAAGGACAAAGAAGCTGTTTTTTTAGAAAGTGAAAGAGTTGTCGTCTAGAATTCAAAAGTGAATTGTTTTTTATGTCACGTGAGATTTAAAAATAATTTTGAGGAGCCATTTTATATCCATGTGAGGATCAGAATCAGGAGCACGGGTCCACTGAGTTTTATCAATTTGGAGTTGTAATGAAGAAATTATGAATTTTGCAGTCGGCGTGACTCGAATTAGTCCCCTCTTGGAGGAAAACATTTTAACGATGGGTTAGGTCATTTAAACCTAGAACATGACATATGTAAACATAAAAAACGTTTTACCAATTGTAAATATCAGCTCCTAACATTAGGAATTCATCCCTTGGCCGTCAGATCTTAATTTTCATCAAGAATTCCACCATAGAGGCGATTAGGAGGATCTAGAGAAGGAAGAATCAAGAGTTGGAGCTTCACCGCGTCAATTATACACATCTACATATCTATACCTAGGGTAATTAGTGTTAGAATATTTCATCTTTGCTTAGGATTTGTAATTACATGAACTATTGATTATTGCTTTTATGTTTAAATTGAATTTAGGATTATATTGTATAATTTAACTTGTGTTTAATTAATTTCCATTGACTATATGTTTGCAGTAACACTACCTATGTTCTGATCAAATAGTGGGTAGCCAAAGTAGTTAAGCTAACACCCGGGAGTAGGGTTTAATTGTCAAACTAGAATATAGGCATAGAGTGTGTGGTAGTGAACTAGGATTCTTGCCAAGCTAGATAGTCAATAGGGTAATAACTTCAATCATCTAAATACATTTTAGGGTCATCAAGGAGGAGTATCGGATGAGAGAGGGTAGCCTTCTAAGCTACTGATAGAAGTTAGAAAGACTTTTGAATCCCGGCTATTGTGAAATTACCCATTCACCCTTATTCCTAGAAACGTTAATTCAATAGGATAGGTTCATACTTGCATCTCCTTAGCTTTTAACTTATTTGCATAATTGTTTATTTTAATCATTAGAAAACAAAAGAATCTACTTGCTTACCTTTTTAATCAAAACATTTAAATCATCTATTCTAATATTGAACATGAGTTGAAATAACTACTTAAATCCTTGAGAAAGAACTTAATTTACTTACTTATTACTTTTAACGATCTGTACACTTGCAGAGAGTTAATCGTGGTTTTCAAGGTGTGTGCGCTTTTTAGATTCATTATTTTATCACACCTATGGGCCCACCAATATCGGAGTTGAAAAGAAGAGAAAACTGGACCCCCGAATTAAGACTAGGATGAATGCCTAAACGTATTGGATATTGGAGTAGAGAATAAATGAAGTCTGGACCTCTAAAGCTAAAATTAGGCGGAATGCCTATACGTGTTGGAGAATGAACATGCAAAGAGGAAGACTGTATAGTTGGAGCAAAATACACCGGATTCGCGATACACTTTAATATCAAGCCTAAAGATTTGACTCCAAGTGTATGGGCACATATTTTAAGACCGAGTATTTGAGAGGTTAAAAGGATAATGGGTAGAAATGACAAAAATAGAGATGTTAGTGGACTATTTGTTTGAGCCACGTTATCGGTCACCCGATCATAAGATTCCGGGTATCTAAAATTGAAGAGATAACATATAGTATGTAAACAAATAAAGTCGTTATAGTACAATTTGTCTAGAGTTGTTGGATACATTTCATTGGTCATCCAACCAAAATATTATGGGTGTCTGAGAAATTGAAATTCAGCTAGCCAAGAGTTGACATGTGGACAAATCAGTTGAATATTTTTTTTTTTCCTATAAATAGGATATCTCTAGAGAAGAAAGATGGCTCTTCCTAACCTTTCAAAGTCGCATCTTTGGAGGAGAAGTCCCAAAGCAACTCGTAGTCTATATCTATTTTTCTTTGTATTTTTAGTTTTTTCAACCTCTTTTGTCTCTACTCATTAAGGAATATAGAGTATAGTCTAGGTAGAATAGGGTTAATCATAAAACCTAAGTTTTTGCCCTGATTCCAGTAAAGAAGGTGGTCTTCCATAGATTAAACAAGGGTGATTAAAGCTTGTGTAGGCGAGACACATAGATTGAAGGCTTCACGGAGCGTGAAGTGGTAGATCGGGGTAGAGATTGTCTACTAGTCCTTGTGTGGTGATAACAAGAGAAGACTTCACGGTTTTGTAAAGTGTTACATCGGTAGTGGAGATTGTTCACTTGGTTTCCTAGTGTTGGTGATAACACTAGTATGTTCTTTTGAAGGATATTCGAAGACAGTGTAAAGGTTTGTGTTCTAACATTTAAAAGACACAAGAAATTTTAGTGGAGGAGTTGAAATCCTAAGGGTTGTAATACCTTAGGTAGTAGATGTAAGAAAGGAAGATCGAAACACTCTAAATCTCATGTTTGTCTTCCTCACTTAACTCTTCACATTCTTGCATGCTTTGTATTTGATTATTTGTCTAGCCCATATCTAATTATCTTATCTTACATGTTAAGTGTTTGCTCATTCCATATAAGATTTACTTTTTCAATTTTATAATAGAATATCATAATTCCTCATAAACTATGAAAAATTAACAACTTAATAAACCAGTCTAGCTTTCACTGAATTTCATAAATTAGAAAAAATCACATATAAGCTTATGAAACAATTTTTATAAAATAGTGTGCAAAAATTGTTAGAAAATTTGTATAATCAAAATATTAAATCCTTCCCATGTGACAATTTTTTTATAATAGTATTCTTTTTCGGGTTAAAAAATGAGCCAATTATAGATTAATGCCTATTAAAAAACTTATTTAGAAAAAGGTACCTACAATAAAATAATTTATAGAAAACAGCCTCATTTCAAACTACCCTTATAATTAATAATTAAAAAGAAAAGAAAAAAAATTAGAAAAAAAACAAAACAAAAACTAATAAACACAAGCGCGTTTTTGTGAATTTTATTAAAATCGTCATAACTAATTCTAAAAAGATCAAAAATTTATATATTTGGATAAATCAAATTAATATTTACGTCTATGAATTATTTTAAATTTTTTGAAATTTTTTGAGATTTTTTTAAATTTTTTTCGCAGAAACATGGAATTCCGTGTCTGCGAAAAAAATTACTATTTCAAACAGTAAATTTCATGTTTTGAACAGAGAATTTCATGTCTGCGAAAAAAATAATTCAAAAAAATCAAAAAAATCATATACGTAAATATTAATTTGCTTTATCAAAAAATGCAACTTTTTTATTTTTCTGATTTTCTTTGAATTAGTTATGACGATTTTAAAAAAAAAATTACGTATACGCGCGTGTGTGATGGAATTAGTAGTAGTAGGTGGTGATGGTGATGGTGGTTGTGGTTGTTGTGGTGATGGTGCTTGCTGTGGTGGTATTTGTAGTGGTGATTATATACGTCGTGGTGGTGGTGGAAGTACCCTACTATTTGTTTAATATTTAAAAATCAATATTATATTAAAATAAAATAATATATTTAACAATAAAGATAGTAAAAGTATGAAAAATATAAAGAAGATATTTTTATAAATAATTATTTTATTAAGTATTTTTTTATAAAATAAATTATTGAAATTTTAAAAATTTAATTAAAGAGTTGAATAAAAAGTTTATCAACAATGGCCTTTTTAAAAATATCATTTGAAACAAAACTTATTATAAAAAAAAACATTTTAATGTTCAACTATGTAAAATAGATAGCCGTCTCGAAATAATTTAACTATTGATTTATAAGCAAAATAATTTTCTTGGTATTAGGTGCTATTAATAGTGGATTGCATTACGATACGTACTCTCTTTGTACTTTTGCAAGTAAACAACAAAACTTGCTTTTTTTTTGTCAAAAGCATTAATTAAATATAGAAATAAGATATGTTACAACTTAGAAAAATTAATCAACCTATCACTTTAAGAATAGTGGAATCTACTAATAATTGTGCTAGTTGAAGAGAGGGTTTAACAACTCAATCACTAGACAAAACATTAAAGGTCCGATTGGTACGCATTAATTGATTTAGACAGAAATAGAATAAGTAAAGTAATTAAAATACTGTGAGAATCAAATAACCTTAGTAATTATTGTACCATGTTTGATATACAATAGGATTAAAAGTCGAAATAAATTAAATGGTCTCGATCTCATTATTGGTAAAAATATTATAACATAAAGATTAGGATCAATTTCGGTAAATCACAAAATTAAAAAGAGACGATAGTGTATTTATAGGATTGACAAGGATAAATTAGTCCGTCTAAAATAAATTTTGATTCCTAATCTAAATAGAATGGGCTAATACCATGGGGAGGGGATGGAATGGATATTACCATGTTTGTGGGATTAAAATATCTATGGTAATAAAAATCCTATTCTTTTAAACATCTACCAAGTATAGTTATAGAATTTAATAAGGAATCAAATTACATTCCTCATATCATTAATGTGTACCAATCGGACCCTAAGGAGTTGTTGTTTTGTGATCCAATCAGCAATACCATCGTCTTTCCTACTAATCTGAAAGAACTTAACTAGTCTATTACAACTTAAAGACTGAATATCATCATAAAAAAATTTATGCCTTACATGTGAAGGCGTCTTAGGTGAATTCATCAAATCTACAACCACTTTACTATCACAAAGCAGTCCAACGTCTTCAAATTGGAAGTTAATTGCTGAAAGAAGTCCAATACGCACCCTTATTAGCTCGTTATCTTCGGTACTGTTACAAATAAAGGACCAAGCAAAACCATGAATAAGATGATCATTTTTATTTCTAAGTATACAAGCAGATGAAGCTGTCACATCTGTTAACAAAGAAGCATCATTGTTTACTATAATTGAAGCAGGCTTAAAATTACAACCCCAATTTTCACCAATGGTATATACTCCAGGACTACTTGTGTTCTTACCTATAATTGGACCCTCAATATTACAAGGTCCAATACAAGTTGGACTTCTTATTATTTTCATAATTATTATAGGTGCTTGCCTCGGAAACTTGTATATTATGTTCAAAGTATTCATAATAGGACTTTAGGGACTATATTAGAGCATGATGTGGGTCAGGGACTAGTCCTTCATATGAGAACTTATTTCTTTCCTTCCAAATCTGCCAAAGTATAAAAGGGGCTAAGTCTTCAAGCCTTCCACCAGCTATAGCAGTACATTTTCTTAAAGGTTTAAGTCCCAGAAACAAGGAGTCAAACCTCTTAGTGCATTTATATATATAGTAGTTTCATTGGAGAGATAAAGAATAAGTCTTTAGCCCAAGGACAAGCAAATAAAAGATGTTGTATGGTCTCAGTTTCTTTCCCACAGACTTTACATAAGTTATCAGGGGCACATTTTTTGTTATATTTATATTCCTCAATAGGTAAATACCTTTACACATTTTCCAAATAAATTTCCTTATTGTAGGGGGTATTTATTCTTTCCAGCCATCCTTCCAAATGGAATTTAGGGTGGTATAGGAGCAAGAAAGTATACTTTCAACCTACCTTTTCTCTTTCTTAGTCTATATGTTCTTTAAATTCCAATACATAGCTTTAGAGGTAACTACCACATCCTTAGATAACAACCAGAAGGCATTATTAATATTTCTTAATGTGGGTCATTATTTTTGTTATTTTACTTGTAATTTCCTCTGGAAAAATATTCAGAGATAATATTTCTATCCCAAATATTACTTTCCTTATAGAAAACATCAGAGACTTTTTATAGGGATAGTCTGATGGACAACTTAGATCTTTTATGCCTGGGATACAAATATCATTCCAGATACTAATACACTTCCCATTTCCCACCTTCCATTGAAGGTCATTTCTAAAAGTGCTTCTTCCCACAAGTGGCTTCTCCAACCCCATGAGGGGTGGTAACCTAACTCGGCCTTATTAAAGGTAGAGTTTATGTAGTAAATACCTTTAAGTGTTCTAGCCTATGTTGTATAAATCACCGACTAGGCGCGTTTAGGCGCCGCCTAGACATCAACTTCTCCTTCAGCCACTTACGCCTCGTAAAAATGCTAGGAGTTTTTGTCTAGCTCCTTAGTCACCGTGGAAGAGGCGCCTAGCCCACCTAGGCATCGATTAATGGCAAAAAATGACTGCCTAGGTCTTCTTTTATCTTATTCTCGAGAATTTTTGAATTAATTTTAAAGCTCAAGTTTTAGTATTTTTATATTTACTATAGTTTTGTCAGATGAGTTTTATGAGTCAAATAGTTAAAATTGCTATAATTACTACGTCTATATTACTAAATATACAAAATTAAACAACGTGATTCAAAATCGCCTAATCCCGCCTAGGCCTCGTACAATCCCGCCTAGGCGCTAAGCCCGGTATAATCCTGCCTAGGCGCTAGGCCCCATTCAACCACCTAGGCCACGAAACCCAGATCTACAGCATATGTTCTAGCAAGGAGTGAGTTTGGATTGTTCATAACTTTACAAGCATTTCTAGCCAATAATGAATTATTCTTGAGTTCATATCTTTAAAACCATACCCCCTCTCACTTTTATTAATGGAGATATTCTTCCAGTTTGTCCAATGTGTTCTCTTGTTGTTGTTTTATTCCACCAAAATTTAGAGATGAGAGAGTTTATTTTATCACAGACACTATTAAAATTTTAAAAAACCTGCCATAGTATAGGTCGGTATAGCATTTACCACTGCCTTAATAAGTATTTCTTTACCAGCCTCAAACAGGTAAATAGTGTTCCATTTTTCCATTTTCTCTATAACTATATCCAACATCCAATTCAAGGCCTTTACTTTGGATCTACCCCAGTTAGCTGGTATACCCAAGTATTTACCTAGATTATCCAGTCTATTTATCCTTAGTATATCAAGAATTTAGTGAAATTTATCCTTAGGGGTGTTTTTACAAAACATAATATCGCTTTTGTTAAGATTAGTACTTTGCCCTGAGGCATTACTATATTCCTTTAAGACTTCATTATACTTTTCAATTTCTTCTACCTCAACCCTTAAGAAGAACAAGTTATCATCTATAAAAAGAACATATGACTAAGAGTGAGGCAGCTTTTTGCAATCTTTAGGTCTCTAATCAGCTTTTGCTCAATCTTATTATTCATAAGTGTAGATAAAGCCTGATTCACAATACAGAATAAGAATGGGGACAAGGTTCCCTCTATCTCAAGACTTTAGTGGGGTCGGATAGGGGGATTTGGCACCATTCAGGAGAATAGAATATGACACAGAGGTAAAATATCACCTTACCCATTCCATACAAATACTATAAAACCCATTTTAATCACAGTGTCTTTTAGGGAATCTCATTTAACATTTTTATAAGCTTTAGAAATATCTACTTTAATGGAAACATAATGCTTATCATTGTTTGTTAAGAAAATGACAAACTTCATGGGTCAATAAGGTATTTTCAGTGATTTCTCTACCACCTATAAAGGCACTTTGACTATCATTTATTATCAAGGGCATATATTTCTGAAGCCTTTTTATCAAAATTCTGGGTAAAATTTTATATATCACATTAGAACATCTAATAGGCCTATAGTGTGCAACTTTAGCTAGTTTTTTTACTTTAAGGAGTAAAGTAATTAGGTTTTATTAGTTTGATAAAGGCTAATCTTATTCCAAAGAAAAACAGTTATGCTTCTAATCATATCAAATTTAGTAAGATTCCAATGTTTCTTAAAGAAATAAACTGGAAAAACCATAAGGCCTAGGGGCCCTATCATTTCCCATTTTCCACAGAACTTTTTTAAATTTCCTCTATACCCACAAGTTTAATGAGATCTTTGTTCATATCATCAGTTATACAACTTTCTAGGGAGTTTATTACTGTAGAGTTATCCCTTGGACCCTTAGTGAAAAATATATTATTGAAGTAATTTATTATCTCATGTTCAACATCAATCATTTTCAGTAAGTATACAAGTTATTTTATTTCTACTTTTTCTGCCTTTGGTGATAGAGTGAAAGTAGGCAGTATTTTTTATCACCATGAGTAAGCCATTTCACTCTTGACTTTGTTTCCAATAATATTATTCTTGTAACCATCTATATTCCATTCTTTTAATAATAGTGTTGTACTCATCCCAATAAATGGGTGAGGTAGCATTTATCGGGTTTTTTAGTGTTCCTTTATCTTTTTTAAGCTCTTCTTTTTTTATTTTAACCATATTTTTTACCCATAGGGTTAATTTACTAGTCAAATGATGTACTTTTCTCCCAAACTTATAGATACAATTTCATCTAAGATTTACCATCTTAAGCCATCTTTTATTGATGATATCAGTATATTCATAATTATTCAATCAATTTTTATCAAAGATAAATCTTTTAAGTAAGGGGACTTTAGTAACATCATTGATGATATATAGCATAGAATGGTCAGAGCCTTTATGAGGAAGAATTGCTAACCAAGCATCTGGAACGTATTCTACCAAGGCTTTTTAATACATAATCTATCAATAACCTATTTTATGAGCTTAGTATATTGTCTTTTTACTAGACCAAGTAAAGCTACATCCTTTAGACTGCAGGTCAGAGAGATTAAGTTTGTGTAGGAAATTATTATGTCTGCCCATATTACTCTTACTGAGACCAGGACCTCCAAATTTCTCATAATAATACCTATAGCTATTGAAGTCCCATATTATATTCAAAGGTAGCTTTGGGTGATATTTTTTACATTATTTTAATGGCCAAGTCTTTCATATTATCATAAGAAGGAATATATACAAAGGTAGAACAATAGTTTTATTATACTCATCAGTGATTAAGAAGTGGATGTGGTTGTTAAAAAATTTTAATGTTCACACAAGGGATATGCAATAAGGACAACCCACCCTTAGACTCTTCAGGACTCAAAATACAGCTAATCTCATACTTCATATAAGTAGCTATGCTTTTCACATACTCATAAGAGTTTTTAGTTTCAGTCAGAAATATTACCCGAAGGTGGTACTGAAAATAGTATCCTTGAGTGTTAGAATTGTCATGGCACTGTCGAGACTCTAGCAATTACAACTCAGTTGTGTCATTGAGCTGATTGGGATTGATTAGGTTCAATCTCGCAAAACCCTTCGTATTCTTGACCTCAATAAGACCACTTAAGCTCCTCTTGCCGATTGTCGACTTCCATCTCGACTTCCAAATATTCCCACTCTTAAATTTCTCTCTCTGAAGTCTCTCTTGTGTTTGTCTCTTTGTACGATTAACCTCTTTTAGTTTCTCACTCACATAGTTCATACTTGTGTCAACCACCATCGCCGTTGACATCTTCGGCAGTTGTACATATTGATTGACCTCTTTCACCTCGTTGTTGGTCTCGCCATTCTGATTATTTTGATTATGTTTTGTCTCCTCTTTAGATTTAGGGGAGAAGGTAAATGTTTGTTTTGGGATGATGGTATTCTTTTTCTGAGAGAAGCCCACCTTAGTGTCGGCAACTAAAACCTCTTCCACTTCTTTTTTCTTAAGAGACCCAAACAAAAGATTCAGGGTCTCCTCCACATTTCTTAATGAACCCAAAAGAGAGATGTCGGGCATCTTCCATATTATTCTTCAGGACCCAGTCATGACTAGGAAAGAGAAAGACCTCGCCAGCCTTGTCTTTATCCTTCAGAAATTCCCCAAGCTTTTTTTCGCTTAAATCAATAGCAAATTGAAAGTCGATTAGGTCTCCCACCACTAACTTTTTGTCTTTAACCTCGTACTCCCTTTTTTCGCTGAGTTTTTTGTTTTCTTCCTTACTCTTGTACTTCTTGCTAGGACCGAGTTTTTCCCCTTTTTTCTAACCGATTCCATCGAATTAACTCTCCTTTTCGACGCAGTGGTCAAAGCTATCTTATTTTTGGTGTCCATGGTGGTGAAGATGAACGGAATTGGTGTAGTCTCAAATTTCTCAAAATCTCTTTCAGAACCATGAATCCAGTTACCCAACCTTCTTTTTGATCGATGATTGTTCTTGCATTCTACCTTTGTGTGATCAATCAACTCACATATAAAACACAATTCACTCAATCTTTCATACTTAAGCATACCCGTGAATCGTCTATTCTCTCTAATATTGAAAGAGTACACTGCACTAAGTGGTTGCGACATATCCCATTCAATTCGGGCTTTGATGTAGTTTATTTCCTTAAATGAGGCAACCAGAGGGAGCTAAATTTTTAGAATTCTCCCATATCTACTCGCAAATTGAAGAGAAATCTCCTCAGAGATAAAATTACAAGGTAAACCATGAATTTGTACACATAATATAGTCTTATTAGGGTCTTCTAGCTTCATATCAAAGTTAAATTCCATTCTTGTACTAGGATATATTTTCCAGCTAAGTTCCACGACCGTTATGTGAGGATAAGACGATGATCCTCCTTATGTGAGCAAACAATAAAGCTAGAATTGAAGCCAAACTATTCTGTAGTAATAGGGTCCTTCAAACCCCATTATTTGTTAATTGTTTTTTGTAGAAAATTTAACAATAAATCGGCCTGTTTCTTATGATTTTAGCTAGAATATTAGGTTCCTCTTGTGTAGCATACACTAATTTTTGCATAGGTTTTAGGATAAGTTTTTCGGTTTTGATTTCTTTGTGTTCGGGGTGTTTAGCTTCCATGGTGATTTGTAGGATAAGAGATGTTGAAGGTAGCAGAGGCAAAAAATAACGAGACATGACTGAAGGAAAGGAGGAGAGATGAATGGGAAAGGAGAAATAAAGGGTGACATACCTGGCTTATGGTGTGGGTTTTAGAAAACGATGGAGGGTGTTTTTAGTGGTGGTGGTGGTGGGAGGGATCTGAGAGAATTCCGGCCATAGTTATAACAACTAAAATTAGTGTTAGTCCACCCACAAAAATTGCTCATATTAAATAAATGTAACTTTGTAGTTTGTGCTAAAAAAAGTTGCACAAATGTTGTTTTTTCACTTACAAGTTCTTAATATGATATATTAAAACATTAATTGGTAAGATAATTTGTTTTTGCTAACGAATTCAAATTTGAATGACTTTTAACTAGTAAATTTTATTTAGATACTGTGTTTCTTAAAAAAATAAATTATATTCATATGGTTTTTCAATATTTATGAATACTATTCATGTGTTTATTTGTCAAACGATACTAATTATATTATGTGAGAGTAAAACTTTTATCCAATATTTTAAATATCTTTGTTCTTTAGAAGCAAATGTACTTTTATTCGTTACGTTTTTTCTATTATAAAGTTTTTTAAGTATTAATTCATTTATAAGTGTGAAAAAAAGTTCATTAATAAGTGTATTAAAAACTAACAAGATAAGATTGATAATTGCTCTAATGGTTAGAATACTCTACATTGATTAAAAAAATTGAGATCGAATTTTATTAGATTTAAATAACTCCAAATCTAACTGACTTTCAGATGTATTGAGAAAAGGGGTTATTAGAAAAAACATCTTCATAGAGCTTCCTAATAATTTTTTTAAGCCTTCAATAATTTATTTAATAAAAAAATACCAAATAGAACAATTATTTATAAAAAACATCCCCTTTATATTATTTATACCTTTACTACCTTTATTATTAAATATATTATTTTATTTTTAATACAATATTTATTTTTAAATATTAAACAAATAATAGGGTACTTCTACCACCACCACAACCATCACCACCTCCACCACCACCTACTACTACTACTACTACTAATTCCATCACACGCGCGCGTCAGTGAATTTTTTTTAAAATCGTCATAACTAATTAAATTTTTTAACACAAGTCCACCTTCATTACTAATTCCATTACTATTAATAGTAATGCTTTGTTCCATCCTTCTAATTTTTTTAACACAAGTCCACCTTCATCTTTTGGTATACAAATCTTTCTCCAACTAACTTGAGGAGGTTTATTCTCCCAATAAAAATTTCGGCATATGCTAATCAAACGATCTCGAACACCAATGGGAATCGGAAACATATGAAACCAAAAACAAATAACTCCTTGGAGAACCGATCTAATTAGGCACAATCTCTCCGCAAAAAAAAAAAAAAAAGAGAAGAAGCTCTCCAAGACTTCACATAACCTTCCAACTTGTCAAACGAGGTTTATAATATCATGAAAGCAAAATGGAGGAGCCAAGTGGGACTCCAAGATAACAAAAAGGTATGACTCCTCTTTCTAAGAGTGTAGGTGCCACACAATTTTCAATGTCCTCATTTGATACCCTAATATAATAAATATTAGACTTTTCAACATTTAATTGAAGTCCCAAACAATCTCCAAAGGTATTTAAGCTATCCATAAAATTTTTTATCGACTTCTTGTCTCCTTTTGAAAATAGTATTAAATCATCTGCAAAGGCTAATTGTATGATCTTTTGTTTTTCACATTTCAGATGATATTTGAATCAACACTCGTATTATTCTTTAAAAGTCTGGAGAAATATTCTAGACAAATGATAAAAAGATAAAGGGAAATAGGGTCACCTTGTCTTAATCCTTTTTCATTTTTAAAGAATTTGTGAATTTCTCTATTTATAGCCACCGAATAGAAAGGAGATGAAACACAAGCTATAATCCAATTTACAAATTTTTCCAAAAAATTTAATCTCTTTAATACCTCATGAAAGAATTTCCAAGAGATCGAATCATACGTCTTTCGAAAATCAATTTTTATAAAGCATTTCGAGGAACTATTATTATTGTTGCATACCCTTAAAAGCTCTTACATGATATATTGTATAAAATGAATTTAAATTGGATATATTATTACTCTTAATATTTCTTAGACTAAAGGAATACTTTTGAAAGCCAAGGATATATTTGATTACTTCATATAACATAAACATAAGGATCAGTTGTACAACTAATGCAACTAAAATGAGTGAGCTCGACCACAAAAGCGAAAAGTTTAAAAGAGAGTTGTGTTCTTTCAAATTCTGTATCATAATATTTCCTTACCTTTCAGGACAAAACTTATTGGTGTCCTCCATTAGGCGCAAAGCAAGTGGCAAACATAGAAACACATGGAAAGTTATATGCCACTAGTTAACTTTTGTCTCTTCCTTTTACGATATTGTAATCTCTCAAAAGATTTTTACGGATGATTTGTCAAAACGATATCGCACAAGCTATACATAGAGATAGGACTGTACTAACCGGATCCAAAACCCGCCTATCCGTTAAAACCGACCCAACCCTACCCGAACATACCTGAACCGCACACCCACCCGATCCATTAGGGTTTTGCTTTGTTTTTTTTTTTAAATTTTGGGTTGGATTGCGGATTGGACTGAGCCCAAATCTCGGATATCCAATCTGATCCAACATTGGGCCAAATAGTTTTTTTTTTTTAATTTTATATAGAATAAATACTACTTTTGCTCCCTGGGTTTATACCCGATTGACAGGTTGCCCCCTAAGTCTTAAAATGCGCCTTCTTACCCCCTAAGTTTTACTCTTGTGCCCAGCTACCCCCGGTCATGTTTTCCGTCCATTTTTTCCGTTAACTATGACGTGGCATTTCCATGTCATTTTTTTTAATCCTAATTCTAATTAATCATTTAATTAACTTAAAACAAGGGTAAAAAAGAAATTTTATAAATAGTTTGTATACTATTAAATATAAATAATAATGAACCCCGCACCCCACCGCACCCCCTACCCCCTTCCCCCCGATCTTCCCCTTCTTCTTCCCCATTCTTCTTCTTCTTCGCCGACCTCTGGTTCTTCTTAAAAAAAATCAAGCAAAACTCCACCACCGCCTATATTTATTCCCCCCCCCCCACCACCACCACCTCCACCTCCACCAAGTAAATACTGGGAAAGTCCAAGAACTCCAACTCCTCCATATGATAATCGAGAGTCCAACATTAATTTCGCCTATGCAATTGCCTTCATATAACGGAACTAGTGACAAAAATGAATAAAATGAGAAAAACAAGGAGACTCCAAAACCTAAATTGAAGCCTTTGCATTGGGATAAAGTTAGAGCAAGTTCTGAACATGAAATGGTGTGGGATCAACTTAGATCCAACTCATTCAGGTACAATACTTATTCCTTGTTTATAATCTCCATATAACGTTGTCTAAACTCCATTAAACTGAATTTAACTCAGGTTAAACGAGGAAATGATCGAATATATACCTGTACATGTGATTAGTTTTATATACCTGTCATGGTTCAATGGTGTTGTTAAGTATAACACTAACATCACTGAAGCCTTTACAGCAGCTAAGATCATTTCATGAGGGGAATTCTTTGTATCGATTAATCTAATAAATGAATTGTACAACTCATTGACTCGTGGAGTAAAAAGTTGAGGGCATAGAGGGATTATCTTAGCGAAAATAAGCAATGAACGTAGTTTCAGACGAGATAATTCTGATGATAATCCGTTAAACATGAAGAAATATAAATCATTCCAACGATTCTTGGGTAAAAGATCTTGTGCAATTAGCGCAATAACTGTACCAATAATCTCCAAAATTTCTTGGGCTTGCTCCGTTTGAAGGAGATACAGTAAGTTTGTCAAGAAACCAGGCAATGTTATACTAGATATGGAACTGAGAATTGAATGAGGGGCAGAGAAAAGGCGTTGAAGAAGAACTGCACAATTCTTTCGAGTTGTGTAAATATAGCTTTTACCAATAATCTCTGTAAATCGTAATGCATATGCGTTTGGATAACATTTCTTGGTGTAGTCGTGGATAGCTAATGCATTGGAACGAAGGTTCATTGTTCATCTTTAATACACCAAATCCAACTCCAAAGGAAACTACTCGCCGTCAAATTCTTCCTTCACCAACAGGAGAAAACAGGGTACTTGATCCAAAGAAGTCACAAAACATCGCCATTTTACTTAAAGCCCTTCACGTCACTGTAAATAAAGTAATAATTAATTACTAGACCTAGAAAGCTTTAAGAAAGGGAAGCGTTTGAAACAAGAACACCACCACCGGCGAGGAAGAGGAGGTCAGAAGGAATACCGACTTGATTGATTAATTAGGATTATTTTTTTTTATTTTTTTAGAAGCACCAGACGGGAAGAAGAAGAAGAAGAAGGGGTAGGGATGTCTCGGTGGGGGTGGGGTGGGGTGGGGGGGTTTATTATTTTTATTAATAATATTAAAACTATTTATAAAATTTCTTTTTTACCCTTATTTTAAGTTAATTAAATGATTAATTAGAATTAGGATTAAAAAAAACGAAAAAAACTGACATGGAAATGCCACGTCATAGTTAACGGCAAAAATGGACGGAAAACATGACCAGGGGGTAACGGGGCACAAGAGTAAAACTTAGGGGGCAAGAAGGCGCATTTTAAGACTTAGGGGGTAACCTGTCAATCGGGTATAAACCCAGGGGGAAAAAGTGGTATTTACTCTTTTATATTACCCAAATGCCCAAAATTGTTGGCCTTTTAAAATGTTGAAGAGTCAAGCGTATGAAATACGCTTCAACTCTCCCATTCTCTCAGAAGCGTTCTGACGCTTCATCTTTCCCTATCTCTCTCTCTCTCTCTCTCTCTCTCTCTCTCTCAAGTAAACCCTAAGCCATATCCTTCAACACGTCTCTTCTTCTCCATTTCTGTCTAATCCTCCCGGTAAAATATAGCGGGAGAGTACGCCGCATTAAACACTCTCACCTAAATTAGTGGGTCGCATTTATTATCCTTCTGATTTCTCTGTTCAGTTGCTACCGTGGTTGATTTATCAAACCATGGTTAAGGTGTTAGGTTGTCTATACGCTTAGATACTGATTAACATGGGGTTAGAAGAGGCCTATAAAAGGCTCGGCCCTAGTTATTTGACTTCAAAATCCCCTTTTCAGGTAATATGTATTTCGAAACCCTAATCTTTGATTTTTGTTAATCCTTTGGTTTTGTAAATCAATTTCACGGCTATTTGTGTTTGATTTTGAGAATGAAAAAAGATTAAAGGGTTTTTTTGAGATGGATATGATTTTAAAAAACTGTAAAATTGATGTGTCTGGGTTCTTTATACTTTCTTAATCTCTAAGTATTTGAAAAATGAATTGTTTTCTAGTTTTCTGGGTTGATTGGTACTCTGCGAATTATTCTCTGAGTTTGTTCTAATTTCATGTATGTTGTCTATTTTCATGATTTCGAAGATATGAGATGGAATCTGAGTTTGGTTGCTTAATCCTTTGATTCATAACACATTTTTAGGTAAACCATAATCCTATTATTCTTTTTTCTGTTGCAAATTGATTCCAGTTTAAGTTCTAACAATTTTTTGTATCTATTATGCAAATATATAATAGATGGATCCCGAGGAGAATGTGCATCAGTCAGAAATAGTAATTACACCTCCTACTCAAACTCAAACTCAGGGTAAATCTCCTACCCTTAACCATCCACCCCCATCAGGTAACAAACCACCTGTAGCTAAAAAAAACCAAGATCATAGATGATTGTTGGATTGTTTTTGAACCATACTCTGATGAACTAAATGTTAGGAGGGGGATGTGTAAATACTGTGATATAACTTATGCAGCAGATTCTAGAAGGCATGGAACATCTAATATTCTTAATCATGTTAATCATAGGAGATGTAAAAAATATCCTTTCTATCCCCCTCCTGAAGATGATCAAACTGAATTAATGTTTTCAAAAGATGTGGGAGTTGTGTCTTACACTTTTTCAGTTGAGGATTGTACTAAATCCTTAGCTGAAATGGTAATTTCAGATGAGTTGTCCTTTAGGTTTGTGGAGGGCATTGGATTTAAATGTTTCTGTAATGTGATGCAACCAAAATATGTGAAAATACCCTATAGGATGACAATTATGAGGAAATGCATGTCCCTTTATGCCGAAGAAAAGATTAAGTTAAAAAAATTAATGAAGGGTTTGCGAATTAGTATGACCACTGATTGTTGGACTTCAAACCAAAATCTAAACTATATGTGTTTAAGTGCCCATTTTATTTACTCTGATTGGAAATTACAAAAGAGAATTATTGGATTTTGTATGGTAGAGGATCATAAGGGCGAGACCATTGGTAAAGTAGTTGAAACAATTCTTAGGGATTGGGAACTTGATTCTTATTTAACTCTAACAGATGATAATGCCTCTTCTAACACTGTTACGATTTCGTATTTGATTAAAGTCTCAGGTACAAAACCAAAAACAATATTGAATCATGAATTCCTCCATGTGAGGTGTTGCGCACGTATCTTGAACCTCATTGTGCGAGAAGGTATGCTTGAATTAGATTACTCAATTGAAAATATTCGCGAGGCAGTGAGGTATGTTAGGTCTTCTCCGGCTCGTACTAATGCTTTCAAAGACACTATGCACACTTGTAGTATTCAGTCTAAGGCCCTTTTAAGCCTTAATGTGCCCACTAGATGGAACTCCACTTACAAAATGCTTGAATCTGCTATTAAATTTGAGATAGTTTTTGATTTGATGATTGAGCATGATGAAAATTATAAGACATTCTTTCAGTCTGATTCTTTTAGACCCGCACCTACCTTTATTGATTGGCAAAATGCTTGTTGCTTTGTTGAGTTTCCGAAGTTGTTTTATGACTCTACAAAAAAGTTTTCAGAAACTTTGTTTGTTACAACAAATCTTTTCTTTGATGAAATTGTTATTATATGGGAGAAGATTGATGAATTATGCAACTCTGATTACGAGGTTTTAAAAGAAATGGCTTTAAAAATGAATACAAAGTTTCTCATAATATTGGGGAATAAATAGTATAAATATACTACTATATGTTGTAGTTGTACTAGATCCTAGGAAAAAAATGTAGTATTTAATTTGTTACTTCAGTTTTATGTATACTCCTACAAAGGCTACTCAATTACTTGCAAAGGTGAATGATGCATTAACAAGGATTTTTGCAGTTTATAATATAACAGTTGCTCCTAGTTCTGGTGGTTCAACCAGATCTGGTCCTGAAGTGGCTACAAATCAATCACTTCTTGGGTGTAGGTTCCAATCCTTTATGGCTGAAAAAAATACTTCAAACAGAAATAAACTTGAAAGGTACCTTAAAGAAGATGTTGAGGAAATGACAAGTTCTTTTGAAATGACAACTCTCATCTTGATTTGCGGCCCCTTGTGGATTTGAATACTACATACCTGGATGATTTCTATTAACAAATTGGTAATTCACTCGGTTAGATATGAAGTAGACAGATGTTGGATTTCCTTCACACTTTTCCCATATATGATTTGGTACCTCACACTGTGGACAACCTTGTGCTTCTTGCACTATATTTGCTGCAGCTAAATTCTGACGTTTTTGTTGCATCTCAAGCTTTATCTCTTTGACTTGATTCTATAATGTTGCTAACATAGTTGATTGAGCAGTTTCTGTACTTAATCGAAGCGTACCTTTGGTATTTGTAATAGCCTAATAGGAGCTCGCGAGATTGGCCAACTCATGTCTGTTTCTATAATACGTTCCAGACCTTCTGCAGGATCCATAGACACAAATCCTCCTCTTATAAGATTATATACCCTCAGCCAAAAATCTGAATTAATGCCTTGATAGAACATAACTAACTGTAAAGCTGGGTATAACCATGGCGTGGACATCTTGCTAAAATCTGTTGAAACCTTGTCCATGCTTCTCCTACTTCTTCATTATTCTCTTGGCACTAGCAAGCTCCATATGATCATTCAATCTCATACTCTTCAGATAAAACGGTTAAAGAATGCGGCTTGTTTTTCATCCCAAGTACTAATTGTGTTTGGTAGTTGTCTATCTAGCCAATCACCAACACTTCCAGTCAAGAAGAACGTAAACATATGACAATACAGTTGTTTGCGTGTAATGCTAGGAGTATTATAGGCATCACAAATCTACATAAACTTCTGAATCGCTCTTACCGGATCTTGAATTGCTGCCCCACTATCGTGTCCATAACTCGCAAATTGACTGAGCATACCCGGATCGGGCCTGAACTTTATATTATGGATCACTAGAGGACGATAACCTAAAGGTTAAACTCAAAAAGGTGCTCCCAAGCCTGGAGATCTTGTTCTTGACGTCTATTTTTTGTTATCTTCTGGTGGTGCTTGAGGAATAGGTATTACCTGAGGAATTGGTAATCCTTGACGTTGATTTTCACTAGGGTTAGGAGTATCCCCAGGTGGTGGAATAAATCCTCTTGCTGAGACATGGCTTTTCTTTGGTCTCGTTCTTCTCTCAAATGTTTGTTGTAAGGCTTAAAAACGCTCTCGGGATTCTCAAGCATACACTAGAAACCTGAATGAGACAAAAACAAAAAGAAAGCGTAAATATGATAAAATAACTAAAAACTACTACACTAAAAATTAAAATCACATGCTAACGAGACACAAGTCCCTGGCAGCGGCGCCAAAAACTTTGTGGGAGAAAGAGTGAGATAAAATATTAGCTAAAATAAATAAGAACATGACACTCTAACTTCCACGTTACTCGCTGCAAGTATCACATGTCGTATGAAAGTTTTAATGATAAGTTAAGATTTGTTCTTAGGGACTTAGTGTGTTATAAGAATGGATCACAAGAAAGCGTAGTAATAAATAGATCAGTGAATTAAAAGACAAGAAAAGTAAATAGCAATGATTGAGGAGAATAATGGTTAACTAAACTAAAGACAATAAATAAAGATGTAAGAATAAGATGAGAGAGATAGCTAAGGTTTGCTAGTATGCTCTTATCCTTCTATTTCTTATACTAGTTAATAAGAGTGATTAAGTGCCCGTTTGGAAGTGCTTTTTTGAAGAAGCACTTAAAAGTGCTTTTAGCATTTTAAGAGTTTTTTTGATTTTGAAAAGCACTTTTATAAAAAGCACCTATTAGGTGCTTCTTAAAAAAAGCACTTAAAATAATTTTAGATTTCAAAATTAATTTTAATAATTTTTTAAAATTTTGAATTTTATTCTAAAAGCGCTTTTTTGCTTTAAAATAAGCACTTCCAAACGGGCCATAAAGCTCTTAGATAAGTAGCCAGGATTCTTTATTCCTCCTAACCCCCTTTCGGGTGGACTTAGGTGGCGACCTAACAATTACCAGGGGACTTAGGTAAGGGGATCATGCGCAATGATCGGTGGTTAAATCTCAAACCCAAATGACTATCTAGTTAGACAAGCCCTTACGGATCACTACCGCACACTAGACGCTTATGTGAAGTTTCAATAATTAGACACCCCTTCCGGATGATGGTGGGACCTTGTGTGTTATAAAATAAATGCTAAGAACAGAGGAACCACTAACTGAAAGTGTACAGTTGTCCCAAGTATTATATGATAATCAAGTTCTTTCTCAGGGACGGAATAGGTTGACTCTAATGTTATCAAATAGTGGAATAATTGCAAATACAAAAAAGTAAAAAATATGATGTTTGTTGGGGTTTTTTTATTAACAACTAAAGTGAAAAAGTAATTTAAATACTAAATTAATTAAACTAGAATGGAAATAATGCAAGTAAAGGAGGTAGATGCAAGAGAAAAGTAGTACTTGAGTCACGCTAGGGTTTCACCGCAAACTTTCCTAATTAATGTCTTTCTTTAAGGGTTGAATTATTACGCTAGTCGAGATTCTAAAGTCTCTTATCCCCCGTCAGGGTGGACCTAAAAGCTCTCCTACGGTCTTCTAAACCCCGTCAGGGTGATTAAAACCACTTTCGGATGATTAAAATTTACCACTTTGGCTATTGGCTAGTCAAGCCTGTCAAGGTCATTGGCGGATACCAACGGCAAATACCTAGTTCTATACCTAAACCCCCCGTCAAGGTGATCCATACGCAACTATATGGAATAGCCTAGGTACTAAACTTATCCCTAGCTCATGACTCTAAGGATAATAAATAAACATAAAGTAAAAGCCAACGTAAAATAAAAACTCAAAATAAATTATTCAATCCCAAATCAGAAAAAACACTAATTATTCAAGAATGGGTTCAACCCATGTTGCGATTCTCAAGTACAAAGTAAATTTAGCTCATAATTGAAATTAAAACGAAAGAAATAAAACTACTTGTGTTCATGTTTTACAGAAAGAAAATAAAATGAAAGAACCTAATTAGGATGTTGGATTTGGCTATTGATTTGGAGAGGTGGATTTCTTCAGCTTTTGGCTTCTTCCTTCTTCCTTCTTCCTTCTTCCTTCTTCCTTCTTCCTAGCTTCTGCTCTTTAGTCTGACACTCTGACTTTGTGTAAAATTAATTGTGTGCAAAAATAAAGTCAAAAAGCCTATTTATACTAAATAATTCGGACTTGGGCTAATTTAAATGAATTAAATAAATATTGAATGGCCCAAGTCCATTTTTCAAGTCCAAATCCACTAAAACGGCTGTAACTTTCTCAATTTAACTCCGAATTGACTCATTCAACTTACTAATTCTTTGTAACTCGATAAGGCACGAATCTTCTTTACAACTCAAAGGCTGATTCCACGTTTAAGTAGCTCGAAATCAGCAATTTCCATCAGCCTTCCAGATTTGTAGCTCAAATTCGTCAACTCTTCGGGATATTTCTTCTAGCCTTTGACTTCTTTACACGATCTAAGACTTCCATTCTTGATTCCTCTCCTTGCTAGTATTAGAAACCTACAAACTTTATACTAAAACAAACCATTTAACGCGCAAAAGTTTAATAAATCAAAAATACTAGAATCTAAGGTGAGAAAATAAAATATAACAAATTACCACTAAAAGTCTATCGAATTAGTCAAATAATCACCAAATTTGATGTCTCCTAAAGGCATATAAATAGAACAAAAGAGGAGACATCTGGTGACCATCTAACTACTATTAATGGGGTAGTCTATACTCGTGCACTAGCAAGAACTGCGGTCAATAAATCAAAGCCCATATAACAAATATATGGTTAAGAATCTAGAATCAATTTAAAAAGGTTTTCCAAAATAAACTTAGACAGAAGAAAATAGAATTCAAAGATTATACATATGCAAAACCCAAGCTATGGGAAATTTAGTTCATGCTGGAAAGAATAAAACTAAAATAAAGATACATACTGTCAACTTGCTTCTCTTGAATGACTAAGGATTGAACTAAGGTTTAGAACAGGGAAAGAAAATGTTTACAATGATAAGAGGGTGTATTTATAGGTGATAAGAAGACCTAGGTCAAAATTGTGAGTAAAAGGTAAGTAATTTGAGTCCAAGTCCAACTCAAATTTGTTTCCTAAAATATCAGAGAGGATAAACAATGCTCATTGTTTTGATCATATCTTCTTCGTTATTGATCCAATTTTACTTCATATCGAAACGACCGCAGCAAAAAGATCTACACTTACTATTTTGAATGCTCATCCAAATTCACAGCCGATTTAAAGTTATCTTTCCTATTTACTTGAATGGACGTAGCTGTAGAATTTCAGATTTACTTGGCATCTTTTCCTTTCCTATTTTATCTCTTGATTCATTCCATATCTTCTTCCCTTATCTCCTTAGAATTGATTTGGCATCCAATTAAATTCCATATATATTTAAAGCTTCACATTAACACACAAATTAAACCAAATATGCTCTAAAAATAATACATCATCAAATCAAGACAAGAAATAAGAATTTATCAAAATACTAATTAAAATCTATAAATAATTAATCAAATACACCTATAATGATGTCTCCAACCTAGATTATTATATCACAAAGAGGGATACATCATATATGAGCTATTTCAATTACCAAATGAGGAAAGAGAAACCCCGATAAATCAACCTACAAATATGAAACCTAGAGCTCAAAAGAATAAATAATATTAAGGAAGAAAGAACCAAGGAGTTGATCTAAAGCAAGCCACAAGCCTGATCTAGGATCTCACCAAAGCCAAGAGAAGAAGTATTCGGACTCACACCACAAATTAGGTCTACCGCGTTAAATCATAAACCATATTGTGGTTTTGATCATGACTTGGGAGAACGAATATGAATATAAGGTCAGGTCTCAAAATTTATGTCATCCCTTGTATGACCCGCAACTAGAGCACTATAAGTGTGTACTTTCAACCATTTGTATAGATATAACACTAAATAACTTGATAGAGTTTGAATTTTTGTTTATCTTTAGCTTTTGAAAAGAACCCCTAATTTTATCTCCTCCAATATCCATGGTATGCACTCAAATCAAGCTTACACCTTAGTTGAGCAAGCTTAGATTGCATACCTTTTTTATGGTATTATCTTTACTTTACTAATTAGTTTTACTCTTGTGATTATTCTTTATTTAAGTTATGAACTAAACCTTTCTATAGCTTGGGGATAGATTGAAAACCAGTTTTGTATGCATTTTTTTGTTATCTAATTAAGTTCTATGCTAGGATGATTAATATAAGGTTGGATTATTGACTACTTATACTAACTTTCTTGTATAAACTATTTGATGATTTAGCATAAGTTGAGTCGCATTGGTTTTCGACCATTCTTTTGAATGGATTTCGACATAAACAAATTTGTGGTTAATATAGTGCTACTATCATTTTGGGAGAGTGGCATCCCTGGTAATTGACTAGTGAAAAAATCTCACAAAAGAAAACAAGTGGGAAAATAATAATTAAAGAACATACTCACACCATCAGGGAGTCAATGGACGAAAGAAAAAGGCAAGACAAACGAAGGAACAGAAGAACGTTTTTACACTAGGAAGGCGTCTGGTATGGCCCAACGTGAAATGGTTGCAGAGCAATAGAAGGCAATCTGAGAGGATTGGTTATCGAGGGACTAGTTTGTTGAATGAGATAATATAGGAGGCAAAACAACTCAATTTAGGGAAAGGTAAGGCAACAACGGAAAATAATGGGAATGAGAATGAAAAGCAAGACGAGGAGAATCGTGGGAAAACTAATGGGGACACAAGAGGAACAAAGCAGATGGAGTATGGAATTTTAGATAAGGAGCCCATACCAGCAAAATTAGTTTCGAATAAGGAGGAAGGTAGCAACAGACTTAGGATACAATCGTCAGAAAGCGAACAAGCATAGGATAATAGAACTGAAGCTAGATATGATGGTGCTAGTAAACAGGAGACACTTAAGAGGCGAGCAACATAAATGAAATGGTTCAGGGGAGTTTGAAGCAACATAAAATAGCTGATACAACGTTCAAGGTAAAGGGGAGTCGCATTGATAAAAAGAAATTGGAAATGAATAAAGATAAGTCATCTTCAAGTGAGGAGGAGGAGAGTAGTGAAGGGTGGATGGACTTGTCGAATGATGATATATCAGACTTTAGGGCGAAAGGAATTTATGTGGACGAAGAGGATTCTCGATTTGAGCCAGAGGAAGAGGACCCGGTTAATATATATAGTGGACAGGTTGGGGATTATAATGGTAGTAATAAGGAGTCAGACGCGGATTATGGTGAGGTTGAGGTATTGAGTAAGCTAAGAACTAAGGAGAAAGGCAAGAAGATAGGAAGGAAAGGATGCGATCTCCCCATTAGTGTGATCGCGAATCGGAAACGACCACATGTGTTTGAAATTTCCAGGGAATACGGGCGCCTCTGACGATTTCTACTATAAATTCCTTTATTAATAGGTTTATACCAGGAGTCGCGTGTTTTTTTGAAACCATTTTGTGCGCGAAAGATGCTACTGAGGTCTTAAAAAAAATTAATTATGCTAATAGTTATATTAGGGATCTAGACGGGAATGCCTATCATTCCGACAGCATTTTGGTTATATGGCAAGCAGATATTAAGATAGAAGGTATTATGTCTAGTCAGTATTTTGTAATCGTATATATTAATGATGCATATTTTCCCAATTATATTATGTGTGTACATGCCCCGAATAACTTTGAACAACACATAACTTTGGGAAGAAATAACTATTTGGAATAAAAATATTAATAAACCTTGGATAATTATTGATGACTTTAACGATATTTTGAATAATTACGAAAAATTGAGTAACGCACCTCCGAATAATAGACGTATAAAAAAATTAATTTTTTTATCTCGAGAAATGGACTTATTGAAATTCATTCTCGTGGGTGTTATTTTACATGGACTAATAGAAGAATTGACAAGCCCGTCAAGGTCAAACTTGATCGGGCATTTGCATTTAGTGATTGGTTGAACGGGTTCTTAGATGCGCAAATATATATTCCACCAGCAATCGGCTTGGATCATTGTCTGCTAATTTTACAATATGATCGTCCACTGGATTTTGGTCAAAAGTGGTTTAAATTTGAGACAATGTGGGTTGAACATGAGCAATGTGAAGTAGTGGTCAAAACAGTCTGGAGAGAACCCAGAGTGGAGAAATCTTTACCGATGTTCGTAGAGAAGACAGACAATAATATTGCGTCCCGTACAAGGTAAAATAACATTTAAGAACAATGCGAATAAGATCAGGATGTTAACGGATAAACTAATCAAACTTGAAAGTCAAAATACCACGAAAGAAATTTTGGAAGAGTAGATCGAGATTAAAGAGGAGATAAAGAATACATATGAGGTCGAGGGGAAATACTAGTATGATCGAGTAAGACATGGATGGATCAAATATGGTAAATTTCAAGTTATTTAGGATCTAGATATGAATCAATACAATTCTATCCATTTTTTAAAAGTACTTATAAACACAAAAAAAATTATAAAAAGAATGACACAATAACTTCAATAGCTAAAGTGAAAAATGTAACGAGAAAAGTAATCAAATTTGAAATCAATTATATAAATTATTTTGGTAATCCTCAAAATTATTATTTTTTTAAAAATTGTAATTTTTTTTCAATCTTTACTCTTTATTAAAATTATTTTTCAAAGAAAGACAAAAGATTTGAATCAATATTAACATTACATAAATATAAGATTCATAAGAGATAATATTATTCACACTTTAATTAAATATTTGTTGGATCTCGTGTTGATAATGTGTTATGAACTGATGTTTTCCTATTTGTTCTAATTATTAGCCCTTTGGAGACATCATTTTAGGTGAATAAATGACTTATTTGATAGACTTTTATGTTTAATTTGTCATATTACACTTTCTCCCCTTGGAATTTGACTATTTGCAGTTTCCGAGCTTTTGTGCGTAAATTGATTGTTTTTGTTGCAAAGTTAATAGGTTCTTAAATTTCATGAAAGACCAATCCAAGGAGGAGAAGTGAGAATTAAAGTCTTAGGGTATTTTAGTGTGTTAGGAAGTATTTTTACTCGAGTTTCTATTTTTAGAGTGCACTTTCCTATTTCTAGCTTGAATTATGGATTTATTATTTTTTAAAAGCATATGCGGTTTAATTATTAATTTATTGTGAAGCTTTAAAAGATATATGGTAATTAATTAGAGACCAAGTCAAGTCAAAGAATTTAAGGGAAGAATATTTACATGGAAATAAGAAGATTAAGGAAGGATATATGCAAAGAACGAAAAGATAAAGCTGCCAAATAAATCTGAAATTCCAGCCACCGAGTCCATAACATAAGATTGGCTAGGAATTTGAGAGAGTGATTTGCACCAATGGATAGAGATTCCCGAGAAAAGCGGTCTCGAATATTGGAACGCGTCAACCGGATAAGTATTGAAGGAGATATGACCAAAACAGATCAGCAGTAGAATTTTACCTTTCCTAGATTTTAGGGCCACGAATTTAAAAGTTCTTAACTTGTCTTCCACTCCAAGTAAATTCGACCTAGGGCTTCTTAACACCTATAAATACACACATTAACCTCCTCTTTTCACAGACTTCGGAGAATCATACAAGAGGTTTAAGGTTTTCAAGTCAGGGCAAGAAGGCGGAGGAGAAGCTAGAGCTGGAGGAACTCTGTTCTTCCATCAACAGTCATCCAACCCTTTAGGTTATCAATTTATTTTTTGTACTTGACTATGAATTCCTTTTATTTAATTTCAGTTTTTAATTCCGTTATGAACTAATTTCTTTAGTACTTGAGAATCGCTATACGGGTTGAACCCAATTCTGTTTAATTTATGTTTTCTGAATTTGGGATTTAATAGTTTAAATTAGACTAGGTATTTTGTGTTGACTATTATTTTGTTTTAATCACTAATTTTGAAGTCATGAAACTTAGCTCATAGTAATTAGGCTATTCCATATAGTGGCGTATGGATCACCTTGACGAGGGGTTTAATTACAGACTTAGATAATAGACGCGTAGTATTTGTTATTGACCCTGACGGGCTTAACTAACCATGCAGCCAATGAGGTAAATTAGTATTCATCTGAAAGTAGCTTATAATCGCCCTGACGGGGTTCATAATACCGTAGGATAGCTCCTAAGTCCACCCTGACGGGGTTAGGAGATATTAGAGTCCCGACTAGCACAATAATACCAGTTTAGCCCTTAAACAGAAGCATTAATTAGATAGGTTAGGTGAAACCCTTGCGAGGATCAAGTACTCTCTCTCTTTTGAAGTTTAAATTCTCTTTTACTTGCTTTATTTTATTTTCTTAATTTATTTTCTTGCATTTTTAATTTATAAAAATCAAACAAAAATCTTTATTTTATTTTTCTGTTAAGCAATTATTCTTACTTTTCGATTAATACCTGAGTTGTGCCTAATCCGTCCCTGCGAACGAACTTGTTTATCATATATTACTTGGACAACCGTGCACTTGCGGTTAAGTGGTTCCCTTATTTTCAGTTCTTAATTTATAAACACATCAGGACCCACCATGAATTAAAAAGAAAAGATTGAAAAGGTGAAAAGAAATTTTATTAAATTTTCAAAGTATATCTCATTACGATGGAGAGAACTCTATTTATAAATAAGTAAACCCTAATAGTCTTCTAAGCAGGCTATCTCTTATAGACTATTGCAACATAAATTTATATCATAGCCTAAATGAATAACCATTAGTATATATTTATAATAATATCTTCATATTGGTTGTCATTCTTTTTTAAACATCTAAAAAAATAGAGTATTGACCCAAACACCTTTATAGTCAAGGATTAGTCTCATTTTTATTTCTAGATCCGCCACTAATTATATTTATGCATTTGAATAAAAAACATGTTTGATTCTAATTCTTATATTTTTCATGTCACGAATTCTCTCTCCTCCTTGTGATGTTTCACGTGTTATTGAAATTTTAGTTTGGACCCCCTCCCTTTGTAAGTCACCATTAGTTTTGACAGATACGCAATTGTTAACCCTCATGAACTGATTCCTTGTTTAATCAGAAGAAATCATAACACAGTTATTGTGTGTGGGCACACTAGTCGTACAACCCTTTATTCCATTTTTTTGGTTGCGTATTTAGCTATCAAGATAATTGTTTTGTATGTTACACAATCTCTATTTGTTCGTGATATCTTCGAACATGATACTTAAACTGTGATACAAGAATCAACAATTCTTCCACCATCGCAACAAATAAACTTTGTCGATCGTGAAGGATATCAGATTTTTGGTTGAAAATGACTCTCATGTTTCATTTAGTTGAGTTATCATATATAGGTTTGTCAATTTACGTACTATTGATTGGATTGTCAAACAAGTTACAATTTCTAGTTTACATATTTATTTATTTTTGTCGGGAATGTGATTTTATTCATCACAACAAGTATTACAATGAAAATATAAATAATAGAGTTGACAAAAAGCAGATAAAGATATAAATTATTAACAACAACATTACATACAAAACAACAAAACAAAAGATTAATCTCTTGCCGCCCGTAAGTATCTAAGTATTATAACCATGCATTCAAGTCTGCCATCGTTGAGAAGTCAATGGAAATTAAAAATCTCATAACCGAGCGAATGATCCTAATTATGATTAACAAATATCAACCATGACCTGCAGTAGTGAAAAATACAACAATTTCTCCAAGATATCCAACGTTCAAGTAGGTTATTCGCATGTAGAAGTCAAAGAGTGGAAATATACCCAAATAACACTAACTTTTAGAGAAAGAACCTTTTTTCCACTATTTAACCATCTAAATAAAACAAACAAAATACAAAGGGGTCGCAGATCTAAGTCTATATCAAAACCAAATCAGACAAATTCAAGACTAGAGTTTGATATGAACAGATCTACGACCAACATATATGATATTAAAACCAAGAAAAGAGATTTTAATTAGCACAATTTTTGTGTTAAAGGAGATCTGGAGAATAAGGTTTACAAAAGAAGTTTTGAAGAATAAGAGGTTTTAGAAAGAAGGTATAGAGAAAAAAGTGTTTTAGAGAGAAAATATTGACTTACAAACGATCATTCTATCTAGTTTACATATTGAATAGTGTGCTTTTCCTACTTCTAAGTTATGTACTAGATATGTTTCCCTTCAAGAGTGCATTTGATGATTTACAAGGTAACCTCATCAAAATTATCAACATTTTCAAAATTTGTACTATTGAGCAACACATATTTAATGTCTTTATAATATGTTGAGTATGCAGCATGAAGAGGTTGCGATTGATAAACGGGTGCGCGATTATAATGTGAGTTGGATGACAGTTGTAGAGATACTTGACGATGATATTTAGCTTGGTATTCATGAACCGTTTCTAACACGGTTCGCTAGTGATGCGATCACATGATTCGGACGTGGGACAGATTCTGACTATGATATTTGGGATGGTGAATGGTGTTATCGCGTCTCTTACACGTGAGCAATACATGTTCTTGGAGAAGTTGTAGACAAATCTGAGAAAAGTGATTAGAGGTGTGGGTGGATTAAGTCATGAGCAATGGAGGTCTTTTTATAATGAGAAGAAAACTATGGATGCGAAGAACTTTCTTGATGGGGATTTGATTGAGTCGTTCCTGGATTCGAACCAGAATCAAATGGATGAGATTTAGAAATTGGTGAGTGTTTCAGTTGAGGAGTTGATGAAGAGAATAGATGAGTTAGCGAGATTGCATTGATTTTGTTCGTGTACTACTCTAGTACTTTGTCTTAGTCTTTTTAGAAATGTGTAACTTACATCTTTAAACTCTATCTTTATTGATTTTGTTTTTTTGTTGTTGTATGAAGTAAGATATATGTTTGCGAGAATTTTTTTTTTGGTGTTCATAAGTTATATACTATTTGTGCCTTGTGTTTTAGTTATTAACAAGAGTAAGATTTGATCTGATACTTTACCTATCACAAGTGTTGTACTCTCTGTCGATTATTAAGTTTACCTCACGCAATTTAGGATTACTCTGCCGACAGTGAATTATGAAGTTTTGCGTAGAACAATGGTTGCCGATGGATTTCTTCAATCAGAAGGTTGATAGATTGACGACGAGCTATGAAGTCTTGGTTAGAACAATGTCTACCGACTGATTTCTTAATTGAAAGATTGGGAGACGAAGGTTATAAAACCTTGGGTAGAGCGATGATGTCTGCGGAATTCTTCAATGAAGAGGATAAACGATATGCCTGCAAGTCGAAGCGTTTTATTTTTCAAATATTTGTTAATGGTGATGCTTGCGTATGGATTTCTTCAATAGAGAGGATAATCGTTTTTTTTTTTAATTTAGTTGATAGACCGTATTCTATATATATTTATATATATGATTTTTTTTTTTTGGATAACGATATGGATTTGATATATATGATTACTCTATTATTTTATACAAAACAATCTAAAAGAAATCATCAAAGTATTCTATTTAAGGACAGATAGTATAGATTGATACGGTAATCTAGGAAAGAAGACAAATCCAAAGAAAAATTAAATAAAATGGTCTACATAGTTGCCTATGATATTATTGAATCACACAATTCACCTACCAAATCTGCAACCTCTATCAACAAAATTACATGACAAGCCGTGTTATTTCTAGCTCAGTGGGACTAGCTCAGTAGCCAGGACCCTTTCTCTTAACTAGGAGGTACAGGGTTCGAATCCCTTCAGCCATGTTATTTCTTGAGCCCTTAAAGGGGGTAAGCAAGGGGTGCATGGTTCGAGTCTCCTCCCTGAACATGGGTAACCTAGTTCTGATTAAGTGGGAGTATGCATGAGGAGGCGTGTATATTTCCTATGGGATTAGTCGTGGTGCGCGTAAGCTAGCCCGGACACCTATACATCGGGAAAAAAAAAATTACATGACCAGCAATATTTTTTTTTTAAGCAAAGGGACTGATAATATTAAAATAAGGTGAGGAGAGTTAACCAACTCCGGTCACCACAAAACCAGGAAAGTCATTACATAAAAAGGAATGTAAGTCAAAAGGAATATTACAAATCCATGAAGGACAAAGATTAGAAACAGAAAAAGCCTTAGCGAGCCAATCAGCGACTTTGTTGGTTGTTCTTCTTATACCACAGATGCGAAAGTTCGTGTGGTCCTTGGCCAAATTTTTGATATCCTCAAGGATAGCCCTGTCTTTCCAATGACAGTTCGTGCTCGGGGAATACAAGGCCTTCAAAACAGCTTCAGCATCAGATTCAACTCTATTGCATAGGGGAGCATGATCAATAGCAAATTGAACGCCACTTCGAATTGCTTTTGCTTCTGCTTCAAAACTAGAGGATGCAGTAATGTCCATGGCAAAACCATTAACAACTTCACCTTTCCAGTTGCGGATCACTGCTGCTGCTGTGGCTTTTCCGTTCTTAAATGTAGCATCCACATTCATTTTCAAGGATTGCTGGGGAGGGGGAGACCAAACAGGGATAATAGAGAGCCAATCATCAATGAGGTTATCAGTACTAGAAGAGGGATAGGACATGCTCGAATCATCAACATAAAAAACTTGCCTCTGCATTCCAATCATCTACTACGAAGATAGCAAGGCCTCCAGATATACCCACCGGGTCAACACTCCAAAGCAATCGTAATTTTAATTTCTTCGCAAAAACCAGTAATTTCTTCTTCTTGGTTTTAGTCTCTGATAGACCAATAACCCGGGGATTCTCCTTAGAAATCAAGTCTCTAAGGTTTTGGACTGTCAAGGGTGACCCCGAACCTTGACAGTTCCAGAAGATACCGATCATGGATTAGGTGGGGGTTGCTCAATGCAACCTCCCACTGAAGCAGGCTCAATCATAACCAAAGGAACAGCATCAACCGCCATATCAAGAAGAGGGACTTCAACCAAACCATCCTCACCTTCCTTAAAACCAACCAACTCAGTATGTGCTAGTTTGCGCTTCTTAGCGCTAGGACCACCTTTCTCTTTCTCTGGACGTTCAATCGAAATAGGGATATCAGTAAGGGCCAACGAGTTATCGTGAATAGGGGTATCTGGTACCAAATACGAGCTAGGAGACACCATAGGAGTAGATAAATTCGAATCAGGAGATTTAGGGTTATCAACTAGCTCCGGGGAGATAACATCAGTAGAATCAACCATAGTAGTATCCACCAACTGGGTGGAAGCTGTTTCTTCATTACCAACTGAAGGGGAAGAAGGAATAAGGATAGGGATTGGTTTAGTAGGAGAGGGAGAGGGGGTAGGAGTACATGGTAGCGGGGTGTTAAAGGGGGTCGGAGGAGAGGTAGGTATAATGGGAGGAGGAGATGGAATGGGTGTCTTTTGAGCATTTGAATTGAATTCCGGGTTGACCCATTGACGACTTGTTTTCCCATGGGTAGGGTTAGATCTGGACCAGGTACGAATGGACCACCGATTACCAAACACGGGTTTACCACTAACTGAACCTTCCTTTTTGATGGGCCAAGCAGGCCACTTACCACTAGAAGAATCACCACTAACTTTCCTCTTAGATCCAGACCAGTTAGGAGAAGATTTATGTTTGTATTGATGGGGGGTGGGCCTAGAATCTTGACTATTAACCACCGGGGATCTTTGACCAGAAGATTGAGCTGGATGTTGTTTTTTTTCAGTATTAAAAATATGGTCAACCCCTGTTGGATCCGAGGAAACATCTTTCAATAACTCCTTAACAACCAAAGCATAAGCCTGTTCAGGCTCTGAGGAACAACCTTGTAGAAAAGGGGGAACATTCTCATCTTTAATAACACTGACATTCTTAGTGTCCTTAGTATTAACTGAGGGGGGACCAGCAATTTGTCTGGGTTTAGATGTAACATCATCAGACGAGGGGAAATAAGAGTCATCACTCCCACTGATAATATGAGAGGGGTCATCAAGATCATCCACCACATGGATATATTTACCTCTACCTTTAACCGGAGTAATGCTCATCCAATCCCCAAAAGTAAACGGAACTCGGCCACGTAATCTCTTCTGTTCGTCTTTATAGAGATCACAGTCACCAGCAGTATGGGATAGCAAACCACAATAGAAGCAAAATCTACTTAGCTTTTCAAATCTAACCTCCACTTCCAAAGAGGGGAGTGAAGGTCTTTCAATATTAAAGGAACAGACGAGGGGATTATCAACCTTTCAAAGAACACGAACACGTAGCAGTTTAGTGGTATCATTCACCACATTAATGTCATAAGCAAGGAGAGTACAGTCAAGATTTTTGCAAATGTCCTTAGCATTGTCTGGAGTAACAAACGCCGGAGGAAGATTCTGGAAGTGAACCCAGAAAGTAGCAGAAGAGAAGTCGGCTTCGCTCATTGACATTTCTGGATGCCAAGCTTGAAGAAGGAGGAGGTGGCCATTAATAGACCAAGGTCTAAAATTCCAAACGTTGAGGAGGTCATCGCGTGATTCAAAGCTAAGGAAGAAGGTGTTGAAACCAGCAGAGGTGACATGCATACGAGATCTAAGACCCCAAGATCTATACGCAGCAGATTCAACCAAGGATGAGGATACTTCAGTTTTAGACAAAATCTTGGAAAGAAGCATGAACCGTCGTGAGAGGATTTCATCTTGTTTGAAGGATGGAGTAAGTTTCATGGAAATGGTCGGTATCTTAGCCATGGCAGTAGAATATTGAGAGAGAGTACGGATGAGAGAAGGTGAGATTAGGGAACCGGGAGAAGATGAAAGGGACCTTAAAAGGTATAAAGGATAAGAAGGAAATGGAAGCGTATGTAGTACGCCTAGGGATTGAGCAAAAATTAATAAAAAACTAAAATCACAGTAAACAAGGCCAAATGCACTTCTCGAGTAAGACGAATGATGACCGCGTGAAGAAGAAGGGTTAAGAGTTAATGATAACGGAGTAAGCAATGGAGGGAGAGAAGGTGAACTCCGGAAAGAGGAAGACCAAGAGACAAGATAAAGTCGGATATTCATGAGGAGAGAGCAGGGGTTTTCTAGAGAGAAGGGAGAGCACCGTTTTGATTTTATATGACCAGCAATATCAATCTAGAGAAATAACGACTCAAATAATGTCATCAAAAACCCGAAGATAAGAAGTCCCTATTGTGTCAACATATTGAAGTAGAGATGTGGATACGTAATGGTCCCCCTTCTCGGATATTTGGACATGAGCTAGAGAGTGTAAGGATATGTACACTAAAATCCAGACAATATATATTATAAATTAATTTCCATCCACATATAACGCGTTATAAAGTCCTATCATCATCATCATTACACTATTCGTTCTCATTTAATCATTTTCTTTTACCTTTCATTATTAAACCATTATTATAGATTGTGATTAAGGTTTTAATCAGGGACCAATTGTTGATAAATGTTGTCTTCTTGTAGTGTGCTTGGGTGGCCTCTTGTTCGTGTTATGCTTGGTTGTCAACATAACAATTGCTAGGTCCTAAAGTTGAATATTTAATTCAATCTATTCATTATAAATTTGATTTGGTCCTTCAACTAAAATCAAATAATTGATCCACAATTTCCAAACTAATTATTTTATATTATACTATCTAAACCAAATAAATTTTAAAAACTCATAACTACGGGTTTGTTATTCCTATCACCTTGTGTGTTGTTAGGGAAGATACAAAATATCTCTAAACCGTAGGCTTAGATAGGTTTAGAATCAAGGATAAGTATTCTTTTAGGTCTTCGAAAATGGTATGTTGGACGCTTCACTTGAAATCTTTATATTTAGTTTATTTCAACAAACACCCCACATACATTAAAAAAAGTACAAAATTAACTCTATAGTCCATGTGGAGAACAAATTTGAGATACTTACTACTTTATTATTTGGTACGACTCGTACACTTGTGAGGAGTCTTTCTCGAGTGTGGTTTTTTATTTTCGTCTTAGGGGACACCAAGTTTTTGGCGCCGTTGTCGGAGACTATTTTGTTAATTTATGTTTTTGTGAATGTATTGGAGTTTAGTTGTTTCTGTTTTATACTTGGTTTCTTTGTTTTTGTCATGCTCTCGAACCCCGAGAGGTTGCTCGAGCTCAACAGAAACGAGAGAGGGAAAGAAGAAATAAGAGGATATGTCAAACTTGAATCCTTAACTAAACTTAGATGCTAACAGAAACACCATTCAACCACGAGGGGGCGATCCACCTGGATTAAAGCCTATCAGACAAAACCAAATTCCTCCAAGAGGTTACCACCACTAGGGGCTAATGGAAATGGGGAACTTTCACCGAATAGAAATCAAGGTGCTCAAGCCCCAAGGGGGATAATGCAATGATTCATGTAATATCGTGATCAGCAAACATTTTGTTTGCCATTACTTGGGATTCGCACACCCGCAAATAAGTCGTGAGATTCAAGCGTGATGCGGGCATGATTAATCAATTCGCGAACTACAGTCACTATAGCAGGGATGCTCGTGAAGACCCCGTCAGAGAAATGAAAAAAAATTATGTGATGCATATACCACTCAGGTTCTTACTCAAGAGCAAATGTATTTCGTAAATGTTACCGTTCTTTCTAATCAGAGGAGAAAACGAGTGTTACCATCAGCAACCGAGAGAATTAATCACCACATGGGACCAATTGTAAATGGCATTTTTTGACATGTATTATCCTTAAAGTGTAAGACTGAATGCTTAGTTAGATTTGGCAGATTTCGTTAAGAACAAGATGAATCGTTAGGAGCCGCATGAACTAGATTTAAATCGTGTTTGAGGAAATGTCCACTTCTTGGGTATACACTGGAGTTGCAATTAGCCATGCTCTATAGAAGTCTCGATGGAGTATCCAAGGAGAAGGCATATACTCTATGTGGAGGAGGTTTCATGACATTGCAATCAAATCATGTTTTTGGATTGATGGACCAAGTTGTGAAAAATGAAATAAGTTGGAAACCGTCAAGGACACCGGTTCGAGTATTGAAAAAAGGTACACTACATTTAGATACTTGAATGTGAAGCTTTGTCCTTTAGAGAACAAGGTAAAACAATTGTCTTAATATGAAAATCAAGGAAATCATGCAAATATGAACGTTGTTCAAGGGCCAGAATGTTGTCCATGTTATGGAGTATTTGATCATGTGCGGGAAGAGTGTTTGAGTAATTCAGAGACGATGTTTTTTGTTACGAGTCGAGGGAACCGTCATTCGGGTGGTAAAGACTATGGTCAATCAAATCAAAACCATCCCGAACTTCAATGGTCTAATTCTAATGGGTTGTGAATCAATGTACCGCCTATCAACCTCGACCCCACGGGAAATTATCAATCGAGTCTGCAGAATCACAATTAAGAAGGTCCAAAATATGATGTGTACGCAAATAATCTTGCTTAGAAAGCCCTTCCTGCCTACCCACAAGAAGGTGTTATTGTCATCTAGTGAGAAATCAAATAATACCAAGGAGTAAATTCTCACGGTGAAACGTTGCAAATCTTGCAACAACAACTGACACAAATCACCAAGGTTATTCAACAACTTCAACATGGTCAACTCATGCAACTTACACAAGGTACAAACAGTTATGTAAAGTTACTTCAGAATGGTGAGGATAATAGTGCGCATAAATCGTGTAAGGACATCGGCCTTTGGAAATGAAAGGTTGTAGCACCACCACCGATTGTGTCGAGTGAAGTGAAGAGCACAAAATAAAAAGAACCAATCAAGACCAATCGAGAATATTGGGTTGAAGAGGTGGAAGAGGAGATAGTCGAGACACCATATCGTCTCCCTATGTGTAATAATAATATGCACAAATACACATATCGAGATAGCTAACTAACATAAGTGTATATATTTTTAATAAGTAATAAAAGTAGGTACGTAAAGAGTATCGACTCCACATGTAGATGTGTTTTCAGGAAGTATCTTAGAATGAGTTGCAAAATAAAAGATAAGAGATAAATATGTGTTTTTCTTGTTTATAACTAGAATGCAATAACGATAAATTAACTAAGAAATAAAGATCAAACTAAAGACAAATAAAGAAAATAAACTACGGAGAAAAGATGATAGTATAGCTCGAGAACTCGCAAGTAATCACCAACTTCTTCCTCTCTCATGTTAGTATATCTTAGGAATCTACTTCAACACTACTAGGGGATTCGGGTGAGGTTATCATATGTTGATCGTTGAATACAAGTATCGAACCCTATTAAATATCCGGCTAGGCAAGCCTGTCAGGATCACTACCGCACGCCGGACAATAATGTATATTTTCAATTTCTGAACCCCCCGTCAGGTGATAATCCTAATTACTAAGGGCAGGCCTATACTTGGAAAGAGTAAGGGCTGGAACTTAATAGCGAATACATAATGCAAAACATAAGAAATAACAATTCAATTTAAAGTGTATCACCCAAATCTAACAAAAGTATAAATTCAAACTAGGATTCATACATATTTGTTGTTCACAAGTTATGAGAATTAAGTTCATACTAAAAAAATTAAAACTAGAAATTAAAGTGCAAAAATCATGTTTAAAAGACAAAACAAAATAAAATTACACTAATAATTGATAATGAATGATGGACGAAAGAGTTAGAATGGCATGAACTGCTTCCAAACTTCTCCTCCTCTTTTATTCTCTGCTCCAGTTAATTTTTCTAAGTGTAATTATGAATTGGGACCCTAGTCTAATATTAAAAACTGATATGATGATATGATAAATTAGATTGATGATTTGGAGTATTATTATTTTTTAGATGTTATTTCTCATGGTTACTTTGTTATTAGTACTCAGAGTTATTTTGTAGATATATTCATTTATTGAGTTTTGATATTTAGTTCAAATATTTCTTGAATTTTGTTGGTGGTTTTCATTTTCTTGAACTTTGTTGGCATATGTCGAATTGAACCTTTCAGGGTTTTGGTTTTATGAAAGAGGTAGATATGTTTTTAAATTGGTGAATTATTTTTTGATATTTGAGATCTTTTGTCAAGGTGGAGTTTCGCTATTTCCAAGATAAAGATATTGTTGGAATTTGGGTTTGGTTATAGAATTTGTGTTAAAGTAAACGAGAAGCGATAGAGGCCCAGCTGCCTGCTGGGTGAATGGAACCAGAAGAATTTTGGCAAGAAATGTGAAGTTCGAATTAAAAACTATATTTAGGGAGGCGAACTATTGCGCGAATTGGCTAGCCAGGTTAGGAGCGAGACAAAGGGAAGAGTATAACTTGTTTGTGGAACCTTCAAATGGCATTTGGAAAGCGCTCACCAAGGACAAGATGAGATGAAAGTCTCTGAAACTAATTTACTTTCCAGAAATAGCGAATAGGATTAACGTGTAAGTTCTTATCACGGTCTTTTACCTTCCTTGTAATAAAAAAATATCTTAAATTATTATAAAACTTGACTCATTTAATTATTAACCTAAATATATTTATTTTATCTATATAATTACAGAATATTGTATAAACTATTTGTTAATATTTAACACAGACATCATCCAATTATTTTTCTATCATGAAATCTTTTTCTTTTGTTTGTGATTTTTTTCGTCTTAATTTTTTTTTTAAGAAGGGGTAGCCACTTTTGACACATATACCATCTTTTTTAAATATTTTTTCCTTTTGTTTACCACTCTAGTTAAAAAGGTTATCAAAATTGTTATTATAAAATCAAATTTAGAGAACCACAATTCAAGTAATGCTGATTTTAACACAAATAACATCACGCATTACAAAAAGACGCTGCTTTATATCTTATTAGTTCCATTTTTTCTTCATTTTTACCTTTGCAACTATCTTCATTTTTCTTTCTCCCAAATGATAGATACTTTAGTAGAAGCCCTTTAATTCTTTGAATCTTAGTAGAGCCTGAGCCTCCCTCCATGCCCATTGCAATATTGTTTGGGCTTTCATTCTCCACATTCTTAGTTTGGTCCCTAACCCATCTTGCATAGATGAAACCTTTGGGCTGCACCTGCTCGGGCTTCACCAACTCCAAAGTCGTGCTCTTAAATGGTGAATGTGATCGGGCTCGCCTATAATCCGGGCTTGCGTTGATTTTTCTTCCTCTCTTATCTTCGGAAACTTTATGTAACGCTACCAAAAACGGGTCAGAGTCAACTTTCTGTATCTTTTTCCTCACGCACGCCAATTTGAATAAAGACCCGGGTTGGCTAACGCTATGTATTTTATTGCCAAATTGATGAAGCCTTGGAGGGAGTTTTAGAGGCATAGCTTTGCCATGGCACAAAAGTTGGCCTGCAATTCCCATTCTAGGAGTAGGAGGAAGCAAAAATTCTACATTTTCTCCAAGTTGTTGATCAATTATCCAATCAAAATTCACACTTGTTCCAAACTCAAAATCATTATCAGAATTTGAGCTATTATTTAGATTTTCTTGAGCATCAAAAAAAGAATTTCCAATTCTTTTGGTAGGACTAGTTGGTGCACTATGGTGCCATGAGGTGTGTAGGCTGAGTGCACAAGGGCTTGATGGTGCAGTCACATAAGGAGAAGCAATTGGAGTCTGAGATATCACCTCCATTTCATAAAAGAAAATTCTTTACACATAATCAGATAAACAAATTAATGTCATATTTAGGAAAAAAAATATCTATAATTAACTTATAAATAAGAGTTTAATTGTATTCTTCGTTTAAATTAAACAAAGAAATCTAAAAAGTGACCAAACCAAACATATATATTTTATGAAAAGATGCGATTGATAACATTTGAAAAATTAGTAGTACATGTGCTACATGTACAATTACTTTAAACAAAGTGTAAGATTGATAGTTGTCTTATTAAGTATATTTTAGAGTGATCAAAGACATTTTAAAATCTAAACTCTGACTAATTAAAATGTTCCTTTATATTGGAAAATAACTTAAAATAAAGTGTGAAAATTAATTTAAACAAGTAACGAAATGGATTTATTCTAAAAAAAAAAAAAATATTATCTAGAACAAAATTTAAAATGCATGAATTGAAAGATAATTGTTGACTTACCCGTATAGAAAAGGATTGTGTGTTCACTTGAAGTCCACAAAACGAGAAGTTTCACCAAGTATAGCAAAGCAAATGATGCTACTTATAAGAACCGTAAAGGTTGCTTGATATAAAATTATGGAGTTCAGAACATTTTAATGCTGGTTTTAAGGGAAGTTAAAGTGTCACCACTCACATAATATAAGAATTAAGGAGTAGTATGAGTAAGACTTTAACTTCTTCTAAAGATATAAAAGTATATATTTTATGTATTCAATTGACCAAGAAGTATTCAAATTCAAATTATTGGCTAAGACTGACCAATTTACGGCACTGTAGGATTCAAAATTTTGTGCAATTTACATCAATTTCAAATTATTGGCCAAGACTGACCATTTACGGCGCCGTAGAATTCAAAACTTTGTGCATTTTACAGAATTCGATGCATAGTCGATATTAGTGCCTTTACTAAAAAATGATACGGAGTATATATCTTATTACTGGTCATTATAGGAGTAATTAGTATTGACCAATGAGTAATTAGTATTGACCAAGATATGAATATTAGTAACCATGTTCTATAAAGAGTCAAACTCTCTCTAGAAATCTCCTTAGGTTCCTAGAGTTTGGGTTGTTTGTGGCTGAAAATTTTCATCACAATTCACAAATTTTAACCTTGTTCAAGGTGGATCTCTATCATATGTTGAATGGTGATTTTGTTAGGATTAATTATTACAATTTATTTTAATGGATAATTGTTTAACCCGTTCATGTTTTTTAGGAGAAGTGGAAGAGACTTAGTTTAATATTGAGTATTAAACAAATTCATTCCCATTCTTTGAGAAAAGTCACTTTTTACACATAAAAAGTACCATATCGGAAAATAAGTGGAAAAAACAATAGTATATAATGTTTTACCCACCTATTAACTGCAAAAGGCCTAAAGGCTATGGAGGCCAAAGAGGAATAGGCAAAGGCCCACGCCCCCCACCCCCCTCCCCCCCCGCCCGGCCTGGCGTGGGCCATGGGCCTTGGGGGAGTTTGGGGAGTCAAAAAATGAAAAATGAAATACCTTTTCTGAACTGATTCAAGGAGAAGTAAGATGGTTCTTATAGTGGTCGGTTAGAGTTCAAATCCTATCACGTTCATAACGTTCACGCATTCAAGACACCTATCACGTTCATAACGTTCACGCATTCAAGACACCAGCAGTTACAGGTCTTGGTCCACTCAGAAATGCACTAGTGGTCAAGTTTGTGTCCTTTCTCCAGCCTTAATGGAGCACTTGAAGACACTTATGGTGACGTTTCCGATAGGCCCTTACTCTCCCCATTTTCCTATAAATAGAGACTCTCCCTCACTATCCAAATACACCAGAAAAGAATAACACTCTGCCTCTCCTTCTCTCTAAAAACACTTAGTAGAGCTTAGTTTTTCCGTTAGAGATACTGGTACGCCTAAATATCTTTTTAACAATCATAGTTGTAATTTGTTATTCCTTTCTTTCCGTGTAAGTGTATTTTCGGTTCCTGTAATCGTATTTCATTTTTCTGTAATAGTTAGGTTACGTTAAAACGAATATTATTTCTTTTACTTTTGGAAAACCATTTCTGTTTTGTCAAAACTGACGATTATTTTACTCACAATTTAAAAAGATATTCCTTTTCTTTACTCACCGGTTATTTTCTGAAATGGCGCTTCCTGTTTCGTCTGTTGGTTCTCCTTTGAACGCAAAGCCATTTCTCGACTTGAATAAGTTGGAACCCCTTAATGGTTCTAACTACAAGCATTGGGCACAAAAGGTTATGATTTGTCTCGAACAGTATGAACTCGACTTTTCTATAGTCGAGGCTCCTCCACTTATGGAAATTGGAGCTCATACTAAACAAGAGCTAGCTAGACATCTTACCCTCGAATCCAGGTTCAAAAGAGCTAATACCATGGCTCCGGGCTGGATGTTGAACAATGTTACTAATCCCATATTTTATCATCTTGCCAAAGAGAAATCGGCAAAGGTCATATGAGAAACTCTCGAGAAGAAATATGGGGCTGATGATTCTGGTAAGAAAAAGTATGTCACTGGGAATTGGTACAATTTTAGACTTACGGATCAGAAACCCATGACTGAACAACTTTATGTGTACGAGAACCTATGCACGGAGGTAATCGCCGAAGGCATGAAGATGTGCGAGTTTTTCAACCCAACATTCTGCTTGAGAAATTTCCCCCATCTTGGAGCGAATACCGCAACCACCTCAAACACAAAAAGAAGGAAATGACTCTCCAATAACTCATCAGCCACATACAAGTCGAAGAAGCCAATCGAATCAAGGATAAGTCAGTCTCTTCCCCTTCCCATTCCTCGAAAGCTAATCTCTTCGAAGGTTTTAGCCAAGGTAACAAAGACAAGTTCAAAGGGAAGGGAAAACAACAAGGCTCCAACAAGCCTAAATCTAGGGGAAACAAGAACCGCGGCAACTCCAGCAAACAAGGTGGAGGATTCAAAACTTCCGGTAAGATTCAAAAACCTAAAGGGGTCTTTTACTGTTGTGGTAAAGAAGGACATAAAGCTTTCGAATGTACCCTTAGAGCTGGCTAGGGTCCCAAAGCTGCCATTAATCTGACTGAGACCGAAGAAATAATTGTCGCGGTAATGGTTGAGGTAAACTTGATGGAGAACAAGAGTGAGTGTCCTTGACACTGGAGCTTCTCGACACTTCTGCGCAAACAAATCCCTATTCAAGAAATTCGAAAAAGCAACTGATGGTGAGTGTGTGTACTTGAGTGACTCTTCCACCGCTACAGTTATCGGGAAAGGACAGGTTCCCCTCTAACTCACATCTGGTAAGATTCTTGAACTAAATGATGTTCTCTTCGTCCCCTCTCTCTGTAGGAACTTAGTTTCTGGAGCGCTTCTTAACAAAGTGGGACTCAAACTTGTTTTCGAGGGGGGAAAAATCATTATTACCAAAAATGACGAGTTCGTGGGGGTAAGGGTACTTAAATAATGACTTGTTTGTTTTAAACACTGTAACCCTTAATGAGAATGCATCTGATTCTGCTTATATTGTTGAGTCTGTTCAAACGTGGCATGGTAGACTAGGTCATATAAATGTTGCGTCTATTAAAAGGCTTAAAACTCTTGGACTAATACCCCTTTCACAATGTGGATGACTTTAAAAAATGTCAAATATTTGTAGAGTCCAAACTTATGAAAAAAACCTTTTGAATCCATTACCATGAGACAAACTAAATTGCTTGAATTAGTTCATTCGGACTTAGCTGATTTTAAAAACTCCGCCAGTAAAGGAGGAAAACTTTATTACATAACCTTCGTAGATGACTAAGTGTATCTTCTTAAAACTAAAGATGAAGCGAAAAATGTGTTTTTAAAATATAAAACCGAGGTTGAAAACCAACTAGTCTGTAAAATCAAAAGACTTAGGTCCGATAGAGGAGGCGAGTATAGTTCTAATTTCCTTAAAGAGTTTTGTGAAACCAATGGGATTATCCACGAACTTAGTGCCCCTCATACACCCCAACAAACTGGCATAGCAGAAAGGAAGAATATGTCCCTTAAAGAGACTATGAATGCCATGTTAATAATTTTAGGTTTACCAACCAACATGTGGGGGGAAGCTGTTTTATCAGCCTGTTATGTCCTTAATAAGGTACCACATACAACCCTAAAAAAGACCCCTTATGAGATGTGGAAGGTTTTACCACCAAACCTGAAATTTTTAAAAGTGTAGGGGTGCCTAGCCAAAGTCAACCTACCTTATTTTAAAACTGTCACCGTTGGACCCAAAACCGTTGACTCAATTTTCATAGGGTACGCTCAGAATAGTACGACATACAGAATCTTGTCCTTGGATGATAACTCTATTTGTGAATCTAGAGATGCTGAGTTCTTTGAACACATTTTCCCTTTGAAAAATTTAAATACTGTCAATGCTTCTTTACCGATTGATAACTTATTTAATAATGTTGTTTTACCTCTTTGTGATGTTTTCCCTGACCCCTCCACTTCCATAGAGGCTAGTAGTATTCCCGAGGAAGAACCTAAGAGAAGTAAGAGGCGTAGGATCGAGTCCAGCTTCGGCCCTGACTTTATAACAGCCTTTATGACAGAAGGTTTTCACATTGATCTATTAAACGAACAGGTTGTTAACTGCCTCCTCATGAAGGAAGACCCAAAAACTTATGACGATACTTTAAAATATATAGATGCTAGTTTTTGGAAAGAGGCCATTAATAGTGAACTCGAGATCGGCTTGAATACAAACAAGCTCAAGCTCAAGCTCCATTTTAAGCTCGATAAGTAAACGAGCCTGCTCGAACTCGGCTCGCGAGCTAGTTTAAAATTATGAATTATAAATTAATATATTATCTACTTATAAATATATTATTAAACCTTCAATATCAAATTGGATATTTTAATTTTTGTAGACATTTATTTTTTCATTAATGTTATGTTTCACAATTTCATACCATACACTCCATCAAATACCAACCATTCATGAAAGTTCCATTTCAACCATAAAAAATAAACTGTTCATGAGCAACTCGTGCCCGACTCTAAAAAAGATGTTCAATGAGTTAAAACAAACAAGTTCTAACATTTCTGATTTGGATCATTGGAAGTTCGGGCTCGACTTGTTTAAATTTGAGCCCGGCTCAGCCCATATCGTTTAAAATCGAGCTCGGCTCGGCTCGGGAAATTAGACAAACAAGCCTGCACATCTAGTATTCGGCTCGACTCGACTAGTTTACAGTCGTAGTTTTTGGGGTGATAATCAATTTTTTCTCGTTAGCAAAAGGTGGTTGGAGGACTAGAAATTTATCTTCATTGAGGAGATGAATGGGCTAGAAAAGGGAAAGGAAAGGAAGTATTTGAGTTTGAGGGAGCTTAGCTGTAATTATGAGTTTCAAAGTAGAAATCCCAGCTTAGGATTCGACAATTTTAATGGAAAAATTGCGGAAGGAAGGAAGGAGGAGGGAGAGAAGACAGAAGAATAAACGATTTACTGGTATTAATCTATCAATAATATTTTTAGTTATTTTACAATAATAAAATAATTGTTAAAAATAATAATTTCATCTCACAAAACTTAGAGGTAAAACTGGTAATATAATCCATTGGGGTTAGCAAGAGTCTTGGTTATCTATAAGCGGTACAGGTTCGAATTGGGTCAACGAGACCCGACTTTTCCTATGTAACAAAAGATTAAAAAGAAAAACCCTTTAATCTAAAAATTGGGCTTATCGGTGTCTTGAGCTATTACCCTATGAATTTTTTTTGTTTTTCCCTCCACCAGTCTTCAGCTTATAGCTTAGCTATTCATGGAGTTCATCACTCTCCCTATACAACCCCAACTCATGAATACACTCTCCTACAGCACCACCACCAGGCTCCGTACAACACTCATCCGCTTTCCACTACCTTCAGTCACCACCTCCTCTACCCCATTCAACCTCTTTGCGGCCACCTCCTCTTATTCCTCCACCACCACTACTACACTAGACCACCATCCTATTCCTGTCATAGTCCCTGAACTAATTACACCCTTACCCCAAAAGATCAAGAAGACCGCAACAAAACCCAAGGCTAGCAAAGTCATTTCAGAGGCGTTACTGAAAGAGAACTGGCTGAATTCTCTCTCTTCCCCTTCCCCAACGACGTGTTCAGAAGAAAAAATCAGCTTAGGATCCGATTGGCTCATTGGTATTGACCCAGACACATCTGGAGCTTTGGCTTTGTTAAAACCCGAAGGTTCTGTTGAGGTATTGTTGTACATTTCTAATCTAATTAATGATATGTATACATATTTTACAATTCTGTGAAATTGCGGAGAGCCCTTTGTTGAACAAATGAGAAAAAAGTGAGTTGCAGAGTAAATTGGTAGTGGTTAATTTGATTTTCTCCCATTTGAACTGAGTTGTAAGTATTAAATTTTAATGACAGAACATGGTTTATTGCACAAGTGGTCCATCTGTTATGGCAAAGTAGTCAAATATACTCAGTGTGCTTCAGAAAGTAACATATGTTAATGATAGAACAGGGTTATTTGCTGTTTTTTGGATTAACACAGCGGTATATTTGCTATTATATGAAACCCACGTGTATATGTGGCTATTTAGTATAACACATAGTCCAATGATGTTAATTACTCTCGCAAAATATTAAATTATGTGTTTGGTCCTTTTGAATAGGTATTCGATTCTCCCCATTTAAAGGTTCTAGTTGGTAAAAGAGAACGTACGCGCCTTGATCCGAAGTCTATTGTTCAATTGATTCAGAGTTTCGATGCTCCTATTGGTATGATGTTCATAACATTGCGACTCTATTATTTTTCTATTTATTCTACTCCCTTTCATTTTCAGCAGTAACTATATTGAGCATTTGTTAGTTCAGGAACTACAGCATATATAGAGCAATCACTTCCATTTCCGCAGGATGGTAAACTGGTTAGCTTTTAACTAATTATGTTGATTATATGATGTTAATTATTTAGAGTACAAAGATTGGTACTCTAACTCATGTTATGTGAATTTTGTTTCATCCTTAATTAAGGATTATGTTGTTTGGGATTTGTGTGTTAAGGGATGGTGGGGTGGAGGATTTGCTTATGGGCTATGGATAGGAATCTTAGTTTCCTCAGGGATATCTGTTGTTCCAGTGCCTTCTTTTGTGTGGAAGAATGAATTTAAACTTTCAGGAAGTCGCACAAGTAAGGTTTGTTTTGTCTTTTTAACAAAGTGGTGTTTTTGTTCTTTTATCCTATTAATACTAGCTTGAAACATGCATAACATTAACACCACATATGACAGGATGATAGTAGAGAACTTGCATCCACACTATTTCCCTCTATGAGTTCCATGTTAAAAAGGAAAAAAGATCATGGTATGTTATGGTTCCTTTTACCAAATTAATTATGTGATAGCTTGGTCAAATCGTGAAGTTGAGCTTTATGAATCTGGCAGGTCGAGCTGAGGCTTTACTTATTGCTGCTTATGGTAGAGACTTGAGAATGAAGTCTGATTCTTCTAGCATAGTAGGCAACAACATGTCTTAGAAGACTTGATCAATTTTTACCCAAAGCCACTTCTTTTTTCTGTCGCTGTTTGTCTATTGCATATTTTATCTTTTATGAGAAAAATGCATACGCATAAAGGAGGAACTAACTTCGGATAAGTGATTCCGCGAGGCATTTGGTTATTTTGAGAGTTTTATTAGCTATAGCATACAAGTGTTGTAGTTGAAGCGGTTGTAGAATATGTTAATTTAAAATATGCTAGAACTAAAAAATTGGCGTTAAAAGAACCTCCTCGTCATTAGATTGGTATTTTTGTTTGGTTTGCAAATTGTTGTTATTGTGGTAGATATATGGCTTAGTTTGTGAGAACCTAACAACACATTTCATCTAATCGATCAAGAGAAAAGGTGTAATCATTCATTGACAATATGGATGGGTTGAAGAAACAAGAGCTTACACATATCGAAAACCCAAAACAAAATCCTTATATAGCAAAATGTGCAACTCTAAAAGAAGATCAACGCCTTGTCATCCATTGTTACCTTCCTTATATAGCAAAATGTGCAACTCTAAAAGAAGATCAACGCCTTGTCATCCATTGTTACCTCGACGATTAATGATCATTCAACCTCGTGCAATGATATATTGCCCTAGTTTACTAGTTTTTACCGGGTCAAGCAAAATTCCCTTGTATATATACTCGCTTATTTCTTACTCTTTGCAACACTAGCAGCTAATTTTCCTACAAAGTTCAACCCACATTTAATTGCTTTCACATAATCAAACTATATAAAGAACCATATATTCATACTATCAGTAGCATTATTTAAAATGAGAAATTAGAGGAAACCATCCAATCAAGTTATCCGGGCTCAAAGTCTATAGAAAAATATATAGGGTAAATTACACCTAACCCCCACGTGGTCTACCTTAATAGGACAAAAACCTCATGTGATCTAAAATAATAAGAACAAAACCTTATTTGATCAATTTGCAATAAAAAATATATTGTAGATGTAGTAATGTGATTATATAATATCATTTAATACACTTGAAATACATTTTTTATAAGAAAATTGATCGAATAGGGTTTTGTGTTTATTGTTTTAGACGACATAGGTATGTTTCTTGCAATTTTATGAGTACATGGGTTTTTGTGCTATTAATGTAGACTACGTGAGGGTTTCATGCAATTTTTAGAGTTTGGGATTTTTATACTATTAAGGTAGATCATATGGGAACATGTGTAATTCACCCAAATATATATGTAACATATTCAACATCACTATCACACACAATACATTTTGAGTTTAATCCTCCCATTAAATTCAAAGGTAAATAGATCAGTATGTGAAGAATTTGAGATGTCTGCATTAAAGGTTTGTCTTTGCTAGGCTGGCTACTTGAGTTTGCGGTTTGCTTTGCTCTACCCATGAAAGGAAAATGTATATGGGTTGCTCCTTTCGGAGGCATCAATGTTTTTATTGCACCATTCAATTTTATAGAGCAACATCTATCCACTTACTTCCAGCGTCCCAACAAGACTTATCTGACAAATAAAAAAATGTTCACAACATGACTTGTGGGATCACTCTTTTAACACTAACCACAAAGAATTATAAATTTATACTCTTATGAAAATAAGGGTCATAAGTGCAAGTATATTTTAAATGTAACGATTGTTTATACTACGAGTATAATTTTATATACCTTCTCCCTATGATCTAAAATCTGTGAATTTTTGTTAAGATTTACTTCGGACTCATCTATGGTGAGTTTACCTTTTTAAAACCTGTTGTAATGGATTTTGATTAGTAGATTTAGATTTTTGGCTTATATCTACAAATTTGTTATTCTCTTTGTTTTATATAATTTGTCCACAAACTAAAAATAATGTTTTAAATATATTGTCTATTTAAAATTTCAAGATTTTTTTTACTTTTTCCATTATTACTTAATTAAAATATCAAAACTTATATTTCCAATACACATTCAATATATCAAAATATTTTATTAGGATATTTTTATAATGGTACATGCAATTATTATATTTTTAAATATGTATAAAAAATTAAATAGACAAATTTTGTGGAACAAAAAAAGTATTAATTAAGTTTATTTTTATTATCGAATGGTTTTTTCATACTATATTTTTGTTGTTTAATTTTATTTGTCAAATCATGATATGCATAAAACATTCCTTTTGATGATATTTATATAAATTATTAGTGTTCAGAAACTGTAAAGAATAAATATTCACTTTTATCGCAAATAATTTATAATATTTTTATTTTTTATTATATCCCTATATAGTTAATCACATTGAAATAGTATCATTTATATTAGTGACAATGGAATATTTATACAAAAAATATTATTAGTGACACTATTATTAGTTATGTAAATTTTATAGCATTAAAATAATTTGACAAAATATAAGTAATTCTTTTAAATAATCAAATGATAATATAAATAAACTAAAGATTATATTAAATACATAATGTATATTGTAAAAATGAATATATTTATATGAAATGGCGGGTCGGGTTTCATCGTGCGGGTTTTGCCAACATAAAAACCCAGTATGGGTCCGAACCTGTATGTTTTGTTAAAACTAAGGTCTGGTATAAACCCAAATCTGCAGGAACAGACCATATAGGCTGGATTTTGGCAGATCAAACAGTCCGAACGGGCGAAGTGGATCATTTGCCCACCCTTACCTTTTCCCACTTGTAGCGTTTTTTCTGTAAAGTATTTATCTAGTTTCTACGAGTAGTTAATGATTAAAAAATTCATATGTTTGACCTAAAAAATCCCCCACCCCCCCCCCCCCCCCCCCACACACACATGGTTACCCCACCCATTACCCTTGCTCTCTCTTTAGATATATTTCGTCATTCTTCTTCTAATTGATAAAACATTGTTTACCAAAACGTATTTAAAAAGTAACTAGATAACTAAATTGAATGTGTTGTATTATTTATTAGCAAATACCACCCTTATTACTTACAAGATTCCTTCATTTACAGGAATACTAGCAGTTGGGGTAAGATTCCTAAAATTACAAAAAATCGACATATGTCCTAATTACTTCTTGATATTGTCACGTAATGTATAACATCACCGAAGGTGCCACATGTGAGACATAGTATGAGACGATAAGATTAGACAGTTTTCCTCATATGCGAGACCTCGATGAATTGCTTCAATATGACCTCGTTCACATTTTTCCTGGTCTTGGCTTATTTTATCTATATAATTATATATAATGAGTGTTAATTTTTTTTAAAAGATGAGCCGTACTCCTCTTAATTAAATACCCCTTTAAATCCAAACTTTTTTCTAGGAAATATTAGTGTTTATGGAAGAACTTTCGTCATAATTTATTAGCGTTTCAGAGTTGTATGGTCTTGCTTATTTGTGTTTTGAATTTTGAATATATTTCCTGATACTGTATAAAAACTCCACAAATAGAATTCGTTTGTGTAGGGATTAGAGTAGATCCACTTGAAAGATCGCTGAGACAGTTGTTGAGTATACCGAGGCAAGAGATAGTCTTGCCAAAGTGTTTTCTGAATCCGCCAATAAGACCTTTTTGCACATCGTTAATAACACCTGAAACAAACACTTACCTTCCAATGACAATCCGATGTTCAACTCAATATTATGACCGAAGGCATTTTACGACCTGAGATTGAAGTTTTTAGATTGTATTTAATGAACAATAATGGAAGGAATAGTGATAGCTCTTTGTGATATGGTCTTAGGGTACTTAATAGATAACCAACCCCATGATGCCACTCTATGATTTTGTCTATTTTCTTTTTTAGGTTTACGATGACACTATATTCAGTCACTAGTCGTGATTGTAGTTATTTTGTCAGCCGAATTATGAGCGCTTGTATTTATCCTTGGTGGGGAATTTATTTTGGCCGGTTACTCTCGGCACGTCATACGCCTTTTCATTTTAAGAATAACGATTGATGAAATTATTCTGAGGGAGGAACTTCTTCCTTTCGTAACTATTGTTGAGTTTACTTCTGAAGTCCAAATGAGGATGTTTTGCCATGCTTTCTAGCATGTATATTTCATCCAACAACGTGCTACATTCATTCGCTGTGTAACCGGTATCTTTGTGAAAATGGTAGTAATTGTTTTTATCTCTTTTTTCTGGACCTCCTATCATTTTGTATGTCCATCTCAATTCTGACTCATTTTCAATTAACTCAACCCTTTTCTGTAACATGATATTTATTTATCTGTTAATATTTATTTATCTTTGAATATTAAAGAAATTGTTAATCACAACCCTTCTTTGTCTACCACCATCTCCGACCACCACCATCGACACCGGACCACCATCTACCACCACCCACCATCGATCACCACCAAGGAATTCACCTTAATCTACTACCACCAAGGAATTTATCTCCACGATCACCGTCAATTTTTTATGAACAACTGTATAAACAAGAAATACCTTATTTATTATAATTTGAAAACATGGAATATACTGCTTGAAACAGTTTCAAACTATCATATTCGCAAAACAAGATTTTCCTTGTGTGAGATAATTCTAGATTTTCGGCACCCATTTCTGAACAATTACGCAAAATAGGGATTTCTAGTTTGAAATTGCACTTAGTAGCCTTGTTTTCAAACATGGAATTTACTATCTGAAATAATGTGTCCAGAGACATATCCCATGTTTGGAACTGTTTCAAACAGGGAATTCCCTGTTTTGAAACTGTTTCAAACGGGAAATTTCCTATTTTGCGAAACTATGTCAAATAGAAATTCTTTATTTGTGGTGTTCTTTGTCAAAAATTGGAGACTGTGGATGACAGTGAATTTTTTGGTGCTGGGTGATGGTTGCGGTGGTGGTCAATGGCGGCAACTTGGCCAACGAGAGAGGGTTGTCAAAGATCGACGGTGGTGCTGGCCGGAGATGTGGTCCGATTATGGCAGTGGTGGTGGTGATGGAAGGAGATGGTGGTTCGACAGTGGTCCGACTAAAATGGTGGAGGTGGTTATTTGAGAATTTATTTTAATAATAAAATAAAAGAATTATATATATTAATATATAATCATAATTATAGAATTATATTAAAGGTATTTTTGTCAAGTTAATTTTTAAAAAGTAATATTTTAATTTCTTTCGTAAGTAAGTAGGTATATGTTAATTTTAGGAATATTAAACTCATGTATTATATTAGCTAGCATTCTTTAAATTTTATTAATTTCTACGAATTTCATTTTCAAAACTTTCCATACCCCCCACAAGAATCGTTATAAATTTTTCTTTAATGACAATTTTTGTCCAAAACTAGTAAATCTCTATATACTCTATAATATAGTACTCCCCCATCATTACGGCGTCGTATTTTGCGCCATCATCATCACCTATCTGAAGCTGAAAAATAATTTTAAACACCTGAGATTCCATATTTAAAAAAACCCCAACTTAAAACAAGTGCGTGCTTTCCATTTCGTTCGTTAATTGGTTCGTTGAACTTTCATCAGCTGATTCTTAGCATCTGTAACACTAAATCTCTCATCCTACTACTACAACTACCTCAGATTCAATGTTTGACTTGTTCTTCTAATGAGTCCAAGGTATATGCTAATTTCTAAAATCTTTTTTCATTCATTTTATTTATTTTATTAATTGTTGCTCATCTTTGTACAATAATTTCTAAATGTGATGCCAATGATCAATAAGATCAACTGTAAAAACAATTCGTTTTTGTTTTTTTATATATTTGTTTGTATGCATAAAGTTTTGCCCGTTAAAGTTACATATTTTTCTCATAGTTATTATTGCGTTAGGTAATCTTGGCAGCTAATAGACCAATCTCTGGAATATGGGTTATCTTGGGTTTATCGTTTTCCTGAAATTCAACTAACTTTTGGGTAGATTCATAGTTTTTTGAGTTGCAATATTTTAAATCATACTTCTTGAGTTTTAAATTCCACTATACTTCTCGTTGTAACTTTTAATTGCTTAAACTGACATTCTTAGTATATATATATAATGAAGAGCTTCATCCTTAGCTTCTTCTCTAGATCCTCCTGATCTTATCCTGGAGAAGATCTCTATAGAAGATTATAGCAAGGATACACAAGTTGGTGAGAAGAGCTTCAAAACTTATCACCGGAATGCCTCATTAGGAAGGTATACTTTTGTTAATGCTTCGTGGTTTTGTAATTTATTTTCTCTCATTTTACAAACAAACTTATCAAATTTGGCTCCTCAAACATAATGTAGATTTATTATTGATTAATCTGATAGATTCTTTTAATTCATCTCCTATGTAGATCATCTAATACAATGAAATCCTCGGATGAAGATGATGAAATTGATGTAGAGAGTGGAAAGTTAGGGAAAGATGGACAAAAGTCATTTCGAAGTAGTAAACCACTTTCTATACACAACAAGGCCTTATTATCTGGACTTGCATATTGTATTTCTTCTTGTAGTATGATATTGGTTAATAAGTATGTTCTTTCTGCCTATGATTTCAATGCTGGAGTATTTTTGATGCTATATCAGGTTACCTTCATACTCTAACTCTTGAATAATTTCACACATATCTTAATTTTAGTTACTAATGTTTATTCTATGGTTACAGAATTTTGTATCAGTGATTATTGTTTCTGCACTAAGCTTATCTGGGATAATATCAACTGAACCTCTTACATGGAGATTAATTAAGGTCTGGTTGCCTGTTAATTTTATATTTGTTGGGATGCTAATCACAAGTATGTTTAGGTAAATTTCTTAATTCTATGGTTTATATTAAATAGTGTTACTAATTTCTTTTAATGTTACTTATATTTATTCATATTCTTGCAGTCTGAAATACATTAATGTTGCTATGGTAACAGTCTTGAAGAATGTCACTAATGTTATAACTGCTGTTGGAGAAATGTATTTATTTAATAAACACCATGATAATAAAGTTTGGGTTGCTCTTTTCTTAATGGTAAGGATTGTTGATTCATTAGCACATTGAATCTTTCTTGTTTATTATACATGGTTTTAAAATGAAGAATGAAACCATATTGTAGATAATTTCAGCAATATCTGGAGGAATTACAGATATGTCCTTTAATGCTATTGGATATACATGGCAGATTATTAACTGTTTCTTGACAGCATCTTATTCCGTAAGTATTCATTTTTTTATTTCTTTATTTTTTCTTCAGATTTGATGTTAATATTGTTATCTGTTAATATACAGTTAACCCTGCGAAGAGTTATGGATACAGCTAAACAAGTGACACTATCTGGGAACATGGATGAGTTTTCAATGGTGCTACTAAATAACACTCTTTCTTTACCTATCGGGTTATTTCTTATACTCGTGTTTAATGAAGTGGACTATTTATCTAAAACGTGAGTTTTCATTCTCGTTTACTTGATCTTTTAGTTCTTCCTTTTGTCTCATTTGAAAAAAAAAATCTTTGTTTTTTAAATGCAGACCACTTTTGAAATTGCCTGTATTCTGGATGGTTATGACACTAAGTGGGTTCTTGGGTTTAGGGATTAGTTTCACTTCTATGTGGTTTCTTCATCAAACAAGTGCAACAACATACAGGTAATAATAACTTTGGGATCTATTAATTCTTTTTGTTTCAATACTTTTATTTGGAAAATATTTGTTACGGATTGATAATTTATTTTCTGCAGTCTCGTGGGCTCTCTTAATAAGATACCTTTGTCTATTGCTGGAATCTTTCTCTTCAACGTTTCAACCAGTTTGGAGAATTCTGCAAGTATTTTATTCGGTACGCTAAACTTTTATTTTACAGCTCGAGCCTTATAATTCGAAATTTTGTTTCAGTAGAGATTTTATGCTAGTACTTATTGTTTATGGGGGTTAATTAATTTTAGACACTAATACATATTTTTTCCGTATTGGCTAAATAGTTTATGTGGGATCTTGTAGGGCTTTTGGCGGGAGTGTTTTTTGCTCGAGCAAAAGTACGAGAAAGATCTTAATCTTGAAAACACGAGACTGGTTTGTATTTGACTAGGAAAGGTTTTAATTTTACAACAGGGGATATACAATTGCATGGTTAAGGGTATGTTTTGGAGGGAAGGGATTGGATATGGAGAGACTATTAAATCCCTTGTCTTGATAGTAAAGGATTATAAACTTCTTCTAATGTTCGTCAGGTGGAAATGATCTCATATATTGTGTTCATATTTTTTTCCCACAAATCTTCGAAATACTACTTGTTATTGTATTAACACTAAGTAAATGTCTCAATTTATATATAAATTTTATTCCTCAAATCCTTTCTTCAAAGAAGATCTTCATGTTTAACGGTCGTGATTGTACTTTGATTTATAATGAATCTGGTATAAATTTGTTGGAAGAGTTCAAAAAACGTAGACATGACAACAGAAGGCATTTTCAATCTATGCTTTGATTTTGTTTTATTTAGTTGTATGTTGAGTGTCCTTCCATTGGGATTGAATGATTTTGTAATATATTTGCCAAAAAAAAATAAAAAGTGCTTTGACTTTCGAGCTTCATATCTGAATATGGCTCCAGAATCAAGTTCCGTTAAGAAGAATATTTGGTTAAATCTAATTAATTAGCCGGGTCCGAATTTACTAAAACAGGTTCGAGCACAAGGCTGATTTAAGCCAAGAGCATGAGTAGGGATGGCAACGGATCGGATATCCTCGAAAAATTGCATAACCACATCCACATCCATTAAGAAAAACGAAAACCAAATCCGCATCCATTAACCATCGGATTTTGGAATTATTTACCAAATCCGTATCCGCGACGGATGCGGTTTATCCGCGGTTAATCCGTATCCGAAATCATTTAAAATGATTTAAATAAAATAAATTATTAAATATTTTTAGAACTCTAAAATTAGTTACAAAATTATTGGAAGACCATAAAATGATATTAGGCAATATAATAATAAAATAGATAATAATCAATTAGTTAGTTTATGTATGGAATAATTATACTTGATCGATATTATGTATGAAATATGCATATATAGATTATATTTATATGTAGTATATATATCTTGATTTTTTATTTTTATTTTTATTCGGATTTCGGATTATCCGTCGGATTATTGTAAAAGACCAAATCCTAACGGGTAATCCAGCGGTTACCTTTTATGAGAACCAAACCCTCATGGATGCACCATCGGTTCCACTAACGGGCTTTTTATAGGATCGGATATCCATCGGTTACGGTTAATATTTGAACCATTGCCATCCCTAAGCATGAGGGGATATTTGCACCTATCTTCATATTTGTTGGCGTGGAAACCCTATTGAAAAAATGTCTCAAACACCGGAGATTGGTGAATTTCAATCATCCTTTGAAAATCTACGAAAATATACTGCATTTTAACCATTTTCTTATCGAATATATATGTTGGACATTTATCACTCCTTCCGTAACAAAAAATTGTCTATTTTTTTTGTAATACATATGAGAGGCATTTCGGACTCGGATTTATTTTGACTCCAATAAAATTCGATCCCAAAACCTTTTGGTCTCTGCACAGTAACCTAACTACTAGGCCAACTATCGATCTTAAAAATTCTCTATTTTTTCTAAGTGCTTACAATCAAAAAGTTTTCAAAATTATTATATGCTGCTCAATTTTTTTGGAGTAATTAATTTTTTTCTATTTTTGTTTATTTTATTTTTTTACATAAATTAAGAAATATCATACTTTTTATTATTTAGATGTGGATGTTTAGGCCAATTTGCGTGTAGTTCGACTATTTCTATAGAGTATGTGGACAACTCGCCATACATATCTCGGACAAGTCAAAAATAGATTTAGGTTGATCTTTTTTTTTTCTGGTAAAAAAATAGATTAATATAAAATAGAGTTATTACAAATACACGAGAAAAAAAGTAAAGGATCCTAAAAATGAACGATCTTGCCATATAGTGATGTAAATGTTCAGAACATTTAGCAAGCGCGCTTCTGCTGATGTGGGAGACTTTTCATTCTGGGAATCGAGCAAGCCATCTCTCAATCTTTAACCAGAAGGGGATGGATACTCCAATTTAATCCAGAGTTTTTATGAATACCTTGAACAATCTCCAGATTGTCAGAGTAAAAGGAGAAACTTTGAAGGTTGAGGTCAACAATTGAACTCATGACTAAGAGAATGACTCAACATTTACCTTTTAACGCATTTCTCACAAAACTTCTTCTCGTGGTCCTATGAATAATTTCACCTCTAGTGTCCACATCAATGGAGACGGTTGTTGTTGGTTCACATTCCTTAGAAAAGGAAACATCGTTAAGCCAGATATGATCTTCATTATCGTTCAGATGTGATGATTCAAAAAAATCCGCGATAAGGGAGTTTGTTCTGTTGATCGGGGCCTAGCGCCTAGGCAGGATTATACAGGGCCTAGGCGAAATTAGGCGGTTTTGAATTCCACGATGTAATTTTGTATGTTCAGTAATATCTACGTAATAATTATAACAATTTTAACTATTTACGTCATAAAATTTCATCTAAAAATAATATAGTATATATAAAATTACTATAATTTGAGTTATAATATCAATTCAAGACTTACCGAAAATAAGAAAAATATAAATAAGTCCTAGACGACTATATTTTGCCATTAATCGACGCCCATGCGACCATTTATGGCCTTAATCAGCGCTTAGGTGGGCTAGGCACCTATTCCACGGTGTAGGCGGCTAAGGAGGGAGTTGACACCTAGGCGGCACCTAGGTGTGCCTAGGTGACGATTTCTACAACATAGATTATAAGCCTAACTAGTATAAGAAGGAACAGGAAGTCAATAGTCAGTATGAGAGATTAGGCAATTTCATGAGAAACTAAGCACCACCATGTTGGGGTTAGATGCCCAAGACGATGACCTTCCGTATTGCAAGCACATATATAAAGGGTAAAAAGGTCATTATGATTGTTACCGTGCGCACTTGATTCAAATGGTGATCATAAATAATGACATAGTGTAAGTGTAATTGATGTTTGAAGTGTAAGAACACAACATGTTGTTAGGATGGAAACACACATGTCGTAGGTCGGCACCTCAACATACTCACATCACAAATCTTCTTGACCAAGTAATTATTGTTTGGCACTTTGATTGTATAAAGGTCATAGTGGGGGTTGATCATAATTATAAGTGACATGCTTATGGTCATCAGAGTAGTCTCTTCATGGTCAAACACATTGGTACACTTGTATAAATATAAAAGAGACTTACAAGGATCACTTTACAAGTCTTGAAATTGTCTTGTAACTATTGAGAATCAACTACTCTTAATCTTGAGATTGTATGGACTCAATAATTATGTCAAGTGTGTATGCTTTGATATACCATGTATGCGGTCCAATCACGACCCTATATTTTCTGTATGTTGGGTATGCGGCTTGACTGGTCACGACGTGTACACACAAGCATTTTTTTATGAGACATTCACTTTATGGTAGGGTTGTATTTATTAACCTAGACCCCATACCAGTAATATGTTATGATACATATTCATGTATTATTAATTTCAAGTCGGTACTTAGATTAAGCGAATAATATCTATCAAGGTAATTCGGTACTATTATGATAACCATGCATGATGTAAAGTCATTAGGTCAATAGTGGAAGAATAAAGGGCCAATTTGGGCATTCCAACTATGTAGGTCAAGGACAAGGACCGTACTCCATTGAACCTCTTTAATATAAAATATTTACTTGATGGAGTTCAATTGTATTTCCCTTGGGGAGTGGTTACACGGTTTTAAGTATATATGATTTATTATCTTAGTGTAGTTATAAGCTAGGGATAAATATGTATTTTGGTTCCTTTGCAAGACGTCAAACAATTATATGTTACTAAAATAGTTTTAGCAGCATTACCAGATATAGTTTATATTGTATGGTGATTGTTCAATTAATATAAGAAAATTATATGAATTTTTATTAAACGATTAAATAATTATTATAGAAATTAAAGTTAAATGCAAGATAATATTATTATTTAACTTATTAAATAATTTAATATCTTTAGATATTAGATGAACAAGTTAAAATAATAAAAATATTATTAACATATGAATTAATTAGTTTAATTGAAGAGTTTGAGTTGCATTAGAACACTGATAGATGGAAGGAATAAAAGAGAACCCTCTCACCATCATTCCTAAAAAAATTGACCAATACGAATTCCCCCTTCCTTTGACCGACGGAAGGAAAAGAAGAATTTCTCAACCATTTTTCTTTAAATTTTCTCCATAAAAATTAAACTATGTGAGTACGAGTCCGATCTTGTCAGATGAGATATTATCACTAACTAAAGGAGAATATCAAAATAGTTAGAGAACCTTTTGAAAGTGGTGGTGGTGGTCGATTGGAAAGGAACCTTGAGGTTCATGACGAATTACTTCGTCAATCATCCTACTACCAGATGAAAAAGAACTTCCTTGCTAGAAATTTTGTGAGGTATTTAGAAAAGAATAATTCACCAGTATGCCTTACATACTGATCCCCCCTAATTCACAATTATTCCTAAAAAAAATTTGACCAACACTAATCCCCCCCCCTTTTGACCGATGGAAGGAAAAGAAGAATTTCTCAACCATTTTTTTTCAAATGTTCTCCATAAAAAGTAAACCATGTGATTACGAGTCCAATCTTGTCAGATGAGATATTATAACTGACTAAAGGATAAGATCAAAATAGTTAGAGGACCTTTTGAAAGTGGTGGTCGATTGGAAACCTTGAGGTTTGTGACGAATTACTGCGTCAATCATCCTACTACCAGATGAAAAAGAAACTTCCTTGCTACAAATTTATGTGAGGTATTTAAAAATAATAATTCACCAGTATGCCTTACATATATGAGTTAATCCTTGGTTGCTTCATCTCCTTGTTTTGAGGCAAGTCTACAAGATTCTTTGACATCATGTCATAACTTCTTAAAGTATCATAACATATGTATCTTCTATTAAAGTAATAGATATTTATCATGCAATCATATTGAGATTGAGTTTCCATTGATTTTTTTAATCCTTAAATAATTGTATTGGAACTATCGATTCCAAAATTCATATAGATTTGACTGAGAGAAAGCCCATAAGGCACATTAAT